>KV011352.1:6899-17636 GCA_001598015.1 Dorcoceras hygrometricum
ATTAGGATGAATTGGGCCAGTATATTGTTCAACATTCTGAAGAAAATGGTGACTGCCGGGTCTAAGCAAGCCAAGGGCTTCGCTATTCAAATAAGTCTTCTACTGGAGAATATTCCAAATGTGGAATTAGGCGAATCTTCAGAGTTTCCTGCTTCCAAAATCCTAACTGAGAAGACTGTGCACCGATTTGTCTCTCTTAATGATAAAGTTGGTGCAGAGGAAGCTGGGGCACCCAAGACAAAGGCTGCCTCGAAGAAAAGACCAGCTGCTGATGTTGTAGCACCAGTGGCTAAAAAGAAGAGGACAATGAGGAAGAAATCAAGTTCTTCAACAGATAATTTGGAGATAGTGGCCGTGGCACAAGAGGATGTGCCCATTCAAATGATTGAGCCACTTACTATTGCAGCAGCTGCTGAGGACATTTCTGACCAACCAGCTGGTGAAAGTGATGGTGTAAAAGCAGTTGCTGCTGATGTTGATGCTACTGCTGAGAAAATTTATGAGCAGGTGGCAGAACCATCAGCTGATGTTGAGACAAGTGTTGGAGAGTCTTTTGAACCAGCAGTGGAGGTTCCTGCTGAGGAAACAAGGCCCTCATCTGCTGATGATGTGGATTTTATAATTCAACAGGTGATTGAAGACACTGCTCTCATGGGACCAGCAGAAGAAATTCAGGAATTTGATGCATCTGCTGATAGAGATCAACTAGCTGCTACAACTGAAGAGAGACACTGGTTCGATCTTGCTTATGAAGATTTGATGGATCAGTTTGATGCTGAAAGACAAGTTGTAACTTCTAGTGACACAGAGAGGATATAGAGCAAGTGGATGTTTTCACTGATGAATACATAGAAGCTGAGAGACCAGCTTTTGGAACAGACGTTGGGAATGTGCAGTTACAGTCAGTTGATGACGACCAGCAGGTACAATTTTCTTTTGAGGAACCATCTACAGATGAGGCTATGTCCTTGGAGGATATCCTATTATCTATTCCGCTCGACATTTTATTGCCCTCTGCCGGCATGGAAGTCACCAAGATAACGATGGGCAAAACTATCAAGATCCCAGGCGTTGTCGATAGAGCTCTGGATTTGGCCAATCTTCCTCAAATTCCTGCTGATGACAAAGGAAAGGCCATTCTGGTGGAGAAAGACCCAGTGAAGGGCAATACGGCCAAGGATCATTATTTGTTGATTTGTGTAGATATTGATCTGCTTGTAAATTTGCGAGCTCAAGTCATAGAAGCAGTTGACCAATTCTTTCATTCTTTTAGTTTCAAGAAGTTGGCAATCATTAATATCGAGGAGTTATCCAGGAAAGAAGAACAAGTTTTGATCTAGGGAGAGACAGAGATAACTCATGTAGCTCTTAGAAGAAAGAGGTATAATTTGCTGAAATATAGAGAGGTTTTGGTGAGGAAGTTTTTGGAATCATGGAAGAACAATTTTGTACCTGGCCAAGGTTCTTCGGCGGTTGATCTAAAAGTGATGGATTTGCTTTCAGATCTTCACTTATTTGTTCTTGAAGAGTTAAGGGAGCAGGCCCTAGCGCACGTTCTCAAATGGACTAGAACACTGCTCCAAAATTGTTGAAGGGAGACCCCGTGATCGTGGTGCAATCATTGCCAGAACAAACACCAACACTAAGTCCACGTGCTGGCTTAGAACAATGATTCGTGTGGATGGGGTGTGGGTTGTTGAGCCATTTTGAGATAAATTGGTGAAGATCCCAAGGCCGGTAGTATGTACAGAAGTATCTAAACAGCGCTCTTTTGTGGACTTCTTCCCAACTATGAGTGAACCCCTCAGAATTTTGAGAAAAAGATGGGCTGATATCTGTCTGGAGGTTGTTGGATTTTGTGCTTCTAGGAAACTTCTACCACTTGGTTCACTACACTTTTGCAGGTCTTTGTCAGTGGTTGAACCAGTTTTTCGAGTTGCTCCTCGCCAGTCTCCGATTTTTGCCATGACAATTTCTCAATTTTGTTCAGTATTTATTGATTTCAGTTTTTTTCAGTTGGCTAACTACCGTAGATATTAAAGATTTTCTATCTTCTATTACATTGGATAGAACAGTTTTCAGAAGTGTACATATTGCTCATAATACAGTCTCATTTGCTCCAAGTGTACAGATGTTAGATGAGCTTTCTTTTTCCGACTCTTCCTCAGATGATATTTTTAATGGATTCTGCTGATCAGGACACCGCTGCTGCAGCAAACTCTCTTCCAGCTGCTACCAGGATGTTACAAATACTTTAAACCAGTTGCGTGCTTCAATAGATCAAATCCGTGAAAGAGATGATGATGGTGCCAAGACCAAGGATAAACTATTATTGCACCTCTCCAACTTTGAGAATCAAGTTATCCCACGCCTCGATGCACAAGATAGGGCACTTGGGGTGTTGCGTAAAGCCTCAAATGATCAACGCAATCTCTTATCGTTGGAGATACAGTCATATCATAAGCAACTTGGCACTAAAATTGTAACTACGGGTCTTGATGTTGTTGATGTTCGGAGAGTGGTTAAGGAGACTCACCAAGAGCTTAATGCTAAAATAAATTCTCTGGATGAGCAAGTGGATGCTACTAGAAATGATTTATTGGAGTTTAGTGCTCAAGCACAACAGTCCCTAAATGTCATTACCACCCAACTAAGCGAACTCGTTGCAGATATCAATCGGGGTGGTGATAACAAAAAAGGGAAAAGTAGCAGCAGCCGAGGACCTCAACCTCCACCACCTCCTGTTAGTACTCCAGACTTTGAGCAGAGAGTTGAAATGGCTTAGAGAAACATTTTGGAGAGGGTGATGGATACTGATAGACATGAAAGTCTCTTGTAGGCTGAAAGAGACAGAGAAAGAAGAAGAAGGGAATTAAGTGGAACAAAGAGAAGAAGGAGAAATTAGGATAGAATTGGTGTTTATTTTTGTACAAATTTTATGTACAATTCTATCTGTTTAATGAAATTTGATTTCAGCAGTCCGTGCGCAATTTATCTTTGCATATTTATCTCGTCTGCTAAGTTTTGTCATCACCAACGACAGCGTTCAAATAAGTTGAAACGGTAGCGTTTTGATCTAGCGCTATAATCTCAGTCATTGGAGTTTGCGTTGATAATTCAGCAGATGGCTAAAGTGAAATTCAGCATATGGCTACAGAAGAATCAGCAGATAGCTACAGTAGTTCGATTAACCAGTCGATGGTACTTAATGTTAGCGGTAGTTAACGATGTCGTTTGGATAAGTGGATACGACAACGTTTTGCCTTCGCGCTAAAATTCAGTCGATGATTTTGCGATGGTAATAACCAGCAGGTACATCTCTTAAGGGAAACCAGCAGGTAGCTACAGTGATCTTGGACCAGCCGATACTTTTTGAAGTAAAATATTTCAAGCGATCAGCTGATGCATACTATCAGGCGATGAAGTAATCTGCCGATGTATTCTTTCAATTATTCAAGCCATCAGCTGTTGTGCAAATCAATGGATCGATTCAAACGTTCATATCAGAAGAAATAAAGGGAGAAGATTGAATCGTACATATGCCATTAATTGAGGGAACAGTATCAGTACTATTCTTGGTAAATAGTACACTGTATCAGAGAGCGGTTTACGGCGTTTTCACAAATATGGAACAACGCCAAATTTTCTCTGACATTGTGCGACTTGCCTCTTGGTGGATCAGGAATTACGGTGTACAAATTTGACATAAATTCAAACGGGATTTATTTCCTTTGAAGAATTTAATGACCGAATATCCTTCACTATTATTATCTTGCGGTCACGCTGTCGAAATACATTCTCAGATCTTCCCTTGCATTTTGAAGTTATATTCACGAAGCTCAAAGACTTGAAGAATAAAACCTTAGTTATTCACTGAAATACCTTCAAGTCATCCTCTGGTTCAACCCTTGAATCGTGTTTCTTTGTTTAAGAAACACGAGGATTTTACAGTCTCACAGAACTTGTATTCACTGTTGTTATTTAGTTGAGTCTGTAACAAACGTGCTCTTAAAATCCGTTTGAAAATATTACAAAGTGTTGTAAACCAGCAGCTGCGTCTACGTGGATTGTTCTGGAGATACTAGGAGTTCACTTTGAGCGAGGCTCGGTGATTGGGTGCGTGCAGAAGACCTGTACAAATAAAATCTTCTACGAAGAGGGAGACGTAGGATATTTATATTCGAACTTCCAGAAACAAATTTCTGACTCTTATCTTTTATATTCCGCAAGTTATTCATTGTTTGTCTGTTCACAAATCGATCGGCTTCTTTCCGCACTATTTTTGTTAGCCGAGAGATTTGCATTAAACTGAGATCCTTAAGTCTTGTAACTCGGACTTAAGTTTAGCAGTGCTAATAAAACTTTTAAACGGAAATTTTAAATCCAAGGAGTTCAAACCCCCCCCCCCCCTTCAGAACTCCTATACATATATTGATCCTATTTCTGGGACCATCAACAACCACACACCAGCAGGAGTAGAAACAGATACAACATCACACAGTGGGGTAGCACTCAACCCACACTCATGCACAAATAAATCAGATATAAAAGAGTGTGATGCTCCTGTATCAAACTAAACTCGTGCAGGAAATCAAAGATAGCACAAGTACCTGCAATAACTCCCCCAGGCAAATCATCAGATTGCTCTCTCGTCAAGGCATTCACCTGAGCTTGCTGCGGTCCTGAAAAATGAGGTCTAGAAGATCCTCCAAACCTAGACAATTCTCTTGGTTGGAATCTTGATCGATGGGACTTGGTAAAAGGTTGCGGCCTCTACGAAGAACCACCAGCTGAACCTTGCTGCGACTGATTCGAAGGATGTTCCCCCATCAAAGGACAAACTCTCGCAAAATGTCCAGGATGCCCACACCTATGGCAAAGACCCTGAACTCCACGACACTGTGTAGTCATGTGCCTACCTCCGCACTTACCACACGTCACTCCTCCAGAGCCACTATCACCTGAACTAAAAGAAGCAGAAGAACTCGAATTCGACCGTCTCTTAAATTGCTTCCCTCGAGGTTTGAACTTATGGCATTTCGATTGCTACAACGTCTGAGGAGATGGAAAATAAGGCATCGCTTCTGGCACGGTTTGGAAACTACGCCCAACTATCGGTTGAACCTGATTCTGCGCTTCCAACAAAATCTCCTCAATTTCCACCGCTTTATCCACTGCCTCGGCGAAAGTCGCAGGAGAACCAACAAACACCATACGGAACAAATCAGGCCTCAAACCTCTCAAAAACATGTTCCTCTTCGTCCTCTCCTGGTTCGCAACGTGGGGAACATACAACAGAAGCGAAGAAAACTGTCTAGCATACTCAGTCACCCTCATGTTCCCTTTCTTAAGGTTATCAAACTCCCTCTCACGGTTTTTGTAGTAGGACTCAGGGTATTCCTGACGAAAAGCTGCACAGAAGATCTCCAAAGAAATCAAAGCTCCACTCTCTCTCATGAATCGGGAAGTACCCTTCCACCAACATTGAGCATGATCCCTCAACTACAACACAACCAGCTTCAATCTCCTCTCCTGAGAGTACTCCATCGTGTCAAACAACTCTTCCATGTGCTCTAGCCAGCCTTCAGCCATCAGACCCCTCGCACCAGTAAACGTAGGGGGATTCATCGCTGAAACCTAGCCAACACTAGCTCCATCTCACCAATCTGTCTAGTCACATCTTCCACCTCAACCTCTATCTGTCTAGCTCGACGACGCAAAGGTACACTCTGCTGCTCAACATCCTCATTGCTCTCTGGGGCTCTAGACTCCCCAACCGTTTGCCTAGTCACTCTACCTATACCTCTCCTCGACGGCATCCAACAAAACTCAAGGTAAGAACCAAAAGCAGATAATACACAGAGGCAGACACAAAATCACACAAATCATAGAGTCAATCACAATCAAAAACTCAACTGTGTGCCTAGACTCAAGTGTGATAGGAAAATAATCGAGCTTATCCCAGTTTAAGCTCTGATACCAAAAATGTCAGGCCCGGTGCGCTAAATCAAGGATTAATTACTCATTTTTTTTCATAATTACAGTGAAGCATAAAAATATGGGCTAACAATTTTCGTTTGGGCCTGAACTGTAATCATCTCTTTAAAATACAATCGTACTCAAAATAAGGATTTTTACTCAAAATCCAAACACCACAACATACAAGTAAAAACAAATACATATCCCAAATACAATATTCACGCAGGGCATCCCCTGGTTCAATTGTTCAATACATAATATATCAATGGAACTCAAAATGGGATCTACCAACCGACGCTCCACTCGGTCCAGCTGGATTACCTGAAGATCCTACAAAGGCCAACACAGACCAAGGCAGCCCAAAAAGGGAAAAATAAAACGAGGTCAAACCTCAGTACGAAGAGAATGCATAACAGCTATCAGATACACATGCAACATATTATGTCGTGTTATGCATGAGGGTTACCAAGAATCATAGGTAAGTAAGGTACAAGGACTCAGCTGTGTAATAAATCTCAGTCATCAATCAGAATCCAGATCTGTACGAGCTCAATCCGTACCACAAATCTCAGTACGACTACTAACTCATCAGATCACAACACCAACAGCCTGCTCAAATCTGCTGCTCTACTAGCTCGCCAAGAAACTCAACGGTAGATTCCTAAAAGCTCAAATCTGTCAAGGCATATAACAAATCAGTTCAAATATGAACTCATTCGACCTACTTCCTACGGTCGAGAAGCTTATACCAAGAACAACTACACAACGTAGGACCAACCAGCTCAAGTCAAAGCTTAGAACGAGAAGAAATCACTTACTCAAAGCTGCTTAAGAACGAAAGAACTACTGGCCGGAAATCACGAAAATACGAACGCTGCAACTACTTTGCACTCCCTCAACAAGTCGATCCAGGCCTTTGAAATGGTATCAATCGAAAGATCTTGAGGAGACGAGCTCAGCGCCACCAAACTTACTTCAAACGGCGACGTAAATCGACGGCAATCGAAGGATTTGTGTTCGGATGAACAGTAAGGGTTCGAAGAACAATATATGTATCGAAGGCTCACAGGAAGAAGATAAGAGATATGGAGTCTCAAAATCATCTAAGTGTTGATCGACGTTTATTTTAATTTCCTCCAGTCAATGCTACAGTGAAAGTCAACTCAACTCAAATCTGAGCATTACATCAAATCTGATTCCTCCATTTTACACCAGATCTGACTATCACCAAACGACATCGCACCGGAGTCAGGCTCTCATCAAATCTGATATCCGCTAAACGACGTCGCAACTAGTACTCGCTAAACGACGTCGCAGTCAATACGTTCTACTAGAGCCTACACGACTAACCCAAAACGACATCGTTTCGTCTCCCGCTCAGGACAACCCGCTCATTCACTCGCAAACCAGATCTGGACACCAAGATCTCACTCCAATATGAAACAACGAACCGATCTACTCAAGCCATGAACCAAACCAATCCACACAGCGCCTCTAATCTACTGGCGTGGGGTATTCTCCAAATCTGAACTCCAGCTGCTCTCGATACACCACATCTGCCCAGCACTTTCTCTCTCTCTGTTAGGATCGATAGATACAAAAACAATGTCTATTAACAAACAGAGCTGCAATAGCTCAATGTTCTTGAACGTTTGAGCATCGAGAACAAGATTGGCATTAAAATACCAAGCGGAAGTATCCAGAACTGTACTCTAATTTTTAAAACTCGCTAAAATATATTTTAAACAATATGCGATGCATGCTAACAGTAAATACGGAATGCTGTATATAAAATAGACCAGCTGTTTGTTTCTAGAAGTTCGGATATAACATTCTACGTCTCCCCTTCTTCCTTTTTCAGGAAGGTTCCACTATTCGGATATAACATCCTACGTCTCCCCTGTTAGAGTAGATGCCCAACTAGCCAACTTGTGGCGTGTGGGTTTTATAGACTCTTGTACAAACAATCTTTATATATGATATTCGCATTTTCTTATATGGCATTCTTTACTTTCATTATGTGTGTAATGATTTACAATTGTGTTGAGTAAAGACCTAGAATGCACTGAAGCGTATGTTAGAAGTGATAGTGGGTATGACGGCTATCATTAAAAACATCTAATAGTCGCTGTGTATTCTGAACATGTTCCTAGTCGATTGGGCCGTCATAATGAGGATAAGGCCGCCCGAGTTCGAGACTAGTATCTGCGATGCGAAGTACCATGTTTCATTGGTAGGGAAAATTGTGATGTTCTGAGCATGCAGATAGATAGTGACCTGGTGATCTATCGAACTACCCTCGTTCGGACTTTCCAAGTGGTTACCATTTGTCGAGTGGATAAGTCCGAGGTCTTGGTTGTACTGATTAGTCCTCACGACTCGAAACGTCATTAAGACTCTACATGATAGGCGTCTAACTTTGACCCGTTTGCCGACTCATTTGGGGTCATAAGGCATCGGTATTGGGTGAGACCCCGATGCATGTAGGAGTCGATGCATCGTTGTCGAGGATTCACCGCTCGCAGACATGCGTGGATATCCTATGCTATCTGAGGGGATAATAGTGTATAAATCTCTGGCCAGAGTAATTGAAGTGTTTTAGGTAAATGTGTTTACCTAGTTACACTCGCGATGTCACTATTCGATCTCCAAGATGTATGCATAGCTATCGGATCTACAGCGACTCTCGATTTACCAATGGTCGTTGATCTGATAGGGATATATGGATTGAAAGGACCGTACTGTACGCTAACCACGACCGAATGGTTATTGCAGGCACTATCAGTGATACCTAGGGGATCATGGGGCGATGTTGCTAGACTCTTTACCATGATCCGTTGGGCAAGTCCGGAATTGTGATTCCAGAGCCACAATGGTTGTGGGCCCACGGCTAGCTGTATCCCTGAACCATTGAGGGTCACACAAGTACTAGATTCGAGATTCCCGCACGTATGCTCAGCTCAATGTGTTGTTGGAGGAGGAACTGCAAGGAGTACCTCTAGCAGTTGCGAACTGCAAAAGGTATGTTCTATATTGAAATAAATATGTCTCTAAATTCAACTTCTTGGGTACTTGATACCGGATGTGGATCTCATATCTGCAATGATTTGCAGGTGATGACAAGAAGTCGACGTCTTAGAGAGGGTGAGACCCACTTGAGGCTTGGCAATGGAGCAAGAGTTGCTGCAGTAGCTATAGGAGATATTAGTTTATTTCTGTCTTCAAATTTTAAGCTGTTGTTACGAGACGTTTTATTTGTTCCTGAATTAATTAAAAACATTATTTCTATTCCTATGCTTGATAGGGATGGATATTCTTGTATGTTTTCTAATTCTATTTGCAATATTTACAAGAATGAATGTTTAATTGGAATTGGAGAACGCGAAAACGACCTATACACCTTAAAGATAAAAGACGTTCCAACTCACGATGTCGAAACACACACAACAACGATTAAACGGAAACACGATAACTTAAACCCAGCACAACTTTGGCACGCTAGGCTAGGTCACATTTCCCTGAGCAGTATGAACAAGTTAGTTAGGATTGACTTGTGATCTGTCAGACATAAACTCCCTACCGACTTGTGAATCCTGTCTGAAAGGAAAGATGACCAAGCAACCCTTCAAGGGCAAGGGTGAACGTGCCCAAGGCCTATTGGATTTGATCCACACTGATGTGTGCGGCCCGTTTAGTATTGGTACTAAATACGGCCACACATACTTCATCACCTTTACCGATGATTACTCTAGGTACGGGTACTTGTACTTGATGAAGTACAAGTCTGAATCCTTTGAAAGGTTCAAAGAATTCAAGGCTGAAGTAGAAAATCAGTTAGGCAAAAGTATTAAGGCACTCCGATCTGATCGAGGTGGTGAATACTTAAGTGCTGAATTTCAAGACTATCTGAAAGAGAATGGGATTCTCTCACAGTGGACCCCTCCGGCCACACCACAGCTCAATGGTGTAGCGGAGCGTCGTAATCGGACCTTGTTGGACATGGTTCGATCTATGATGAGCTTCACTGAGCTTCCGACCTCGTTTTGGGCCTATGCGCTCGAAACGGCGGTAATGTTGTTGAACAATGTCCACACCAAGGCAGTGGATAAGACTCCGTATGAGATGTGGATGGGCAAACCACCCAAGTACTCATTTATGAGGATTTGGGGATGTCCTGCTTACGTGAAGCAGACAGTGGGAGATAAGCTGGATACGAGATCCATCTTATGCTACTTCATTGGGTATCCAAAGAATTCCATTGGATACTACTTCTACTATCCCAGCGAGACAAAAGTGTTTGTCTCTAGGAATGCCACCTTTATGGAAAGGGAATTTCTACTTGATAGAAAGGGCAGAATAGTAGACTCGAAGAGGTTCGAGAACCAATTGAAGTACCAAGTGAATCTCCCGCACCTACTGAGCCAGTACCAGATATAATCGCACCTAGGAGATCCGAAAGGATTCCTAGAGCTCCAGAGAGATATGGTTTTCTCCTTGAAGATGATCAAGGTGATCAAGTTGTTTGATCTGATCCAAGAACTTTCAAGGAGGCAATTTCCGATGCTGATTCTAATTTGTGGCTTGAAGCAATGCAGTCTGAGTTTGACTCAATGCATGCTAACCAAGTTT
The DNA here is from genome assembly GCA_001598015.1 of Dorcoceras hygrometricum. Classification (NCBI taxonomy): domain Eukaryota; kingdom Viridiplantae; phylum Streptophyta; class Magnoliopsida; order Lamiales; family Gesneriaceae; genus Dorcoceras; species Dorcoceras hygrometricum. The sequence goes on from KV011352.1 coordinate 17,508, forward strand.
GGACTCTCGTTGACCCTCCCGAAGGAATTGATCCTATTGGGTGCAAATGGGTATACAAGAGGAAACTTGGGCCTGATGGTAAGGTAATGACCTTCAAGGCGCGACTCGTCGCGAAAGGTTACACTAAAA
>KV011353.1:0-10554 GCA_001598015.1 Dorcoceras hygrometricum
GCGAGCACAGGTAATTGATGAGGTCGCGTCATTCTTTCATTCTTTTAGCCTGAAGAAACTGGCTACGATCAATTTTGAGGAAATGTATAGAAAGGAAGAGCAAGTTCTGTCCTGGGGAGAAACAGAGTCTCCTCAGGAAGCCATTCAACGGAAATTTTACATTCTGCTCAAGTATAGAACAGTTTTGGTGTGGAAGTTCTTGGATGCATGGAGGGCTAACTTTGTTCCTGGCCAAGGCTCATCGGCTGTTGATATTCAAGTAATTGAGCTGTTTTCGGACCTCTATCTTTCTTTATTGGAGGAGTTGGCGAAGGAGGCGCGAGCTCATAATCTTATCTGGAACAAGCCCTGCTGCTCTAAAATTTTTGAAGGGAGCCCACGCGATCGAGGCGCTGTTATTGCCAGAACCAACTCAAACACTCGATCGTTGTGCTGGATTAGGAAAATGATTTTGGTTGATGGATTGTGGACGGTGGAGCTTTGTGCTGATCAGTGGGTTAAAATTCCCCGGAAGGTTATTTCTACTGAAGTTCCCCGTCAGCGGCAATTTGATGACACTCTACCTTCAATGAGTATTTTTTTTCGGCTGATGAAGAAGAGATGGGCGGATGTTTGCTTGGAGGTAACTGATTTTTGTGCTTCTCGAAGATTATTACCAGTTGGCTCCATCAATTTCTGTAGAGCTTTGGAGGTTGTTGAGACTGATTCTTGTTTTGCCTCTCGCCAGCCGACAGTATTTTCTCTTCGTTTGTCTCAGTTTTGCACAATTCAGATTCAGTACAGTTTGTTTAGCAGTTTTTCTACAGCAGATATCTCAGAGTTTCTTTCAGCTATTGCGTTGGATAGAACAGTTTTTCGCACTGTACAGATTGATCAGTTAGTTGTTCCGAGTGTACAGCTCTCTTTGGATTAGCGCCCATCTTCTCCTACTTCTTCCAGCAGTTCTTCTTCGCTTCACTTTGATCAGACAGATATTGATGCGACTGCGTCTTCTCGACCTACTATTTCTCCAGATCTCTCTGCTGCTCTTGCCGATTTCCAAGCTGCTCTTTCAGAACAGATGTTTGCATTTCAGAGTGAAATTTCATCCAGGATGCACAAAATCGAGCAGAGCGTGTGTGACTCCCTGAGGGATCAAGCAGATATATTCAGAAATTTATCTCAGGGAGCACGACAAGAAGTCTGCACTCTCGATGATGTCCACACTATTCGCTTCAATGAATTTCGCAAGAATGTCCTCACTCAGAATGCTTCTATTTTTCAAGGACTAGCGGATGTTCGACAAGTAGTGGAAGTTGTTAATGCGAAAGTGGACATCATGGCCTCTCGCATAAATGTTATTCAAAAGGATGCTGAGCCACCAAGGAAGCCCTTTCCCACCAGCTTCTTGAATTCCAAAGTTCAGCACAGGAGAATCATAATGTTATTCATGCCCAGCTCAGTGAGCTTGTTGATTACATTCATAGGGGCAGTGCTGACAAAAAGGGGGAAAGTGGCAGCCGAGGACTTCAAAAGCCTGCGAATACTCAAAAAGAAGGCAGTGCTGTGACTCCAACTTTTGAGCAAAGAGTTCAAATGGCTCAGCGACGCATTGTTCAAACAGTACTCGATGCTGATGCCAACAGAGATGCAGCGGAGAGAGACAGAGAAAGAAGAAGAATAGAAGCAAAGTCGTTGAAGAGAAGAAGAAAAGATTAGATTATCTTTTCTGCTGATAATTCTTGTACACATCCTATGTACAATTTTTGTTGGTTAATAAAATTTGTTTTCCAGCAGATAGTGTGCAATTTATTTTTGCATATCTTTTGTCTCGGCTGCTGAAGTTTTGTCATCACCAAAAAGGGGGAAATTGTTAGGACAATATTTATAAGTTTTGGTGATAACAAAAATAAGAAAAGATGCTATTGGACAATCGGTTGTCGCAGGAGGTTATCTTCAGTAGCAAAGTCAGCAGTTGGAGTATTCGTGAGATTTCAGCAGTTGGTATGCGATCAGCAGTTGAACAGTTTGAGTAGTTCAGCAGATAGTTTCTTCAAGAGCATTCAGCAGATGTTATTATCTCGACCAGCGAGAACAGTTTTGAGTCTCAGCGTGTTTTGCTAAAGATTGCTTAACGACAGCGTTTTGATAAGTTAGAACGACGTCGTTGGAGTGCACTGTTTCGTTTCAGCAGATGAAGTAATCAGCAGATACTTTGTTGAAGAAGTTCAGCAGTTGGTTAAGTCTATTTGTTGGAGATTGCGATACGACAGCGTTTGATTTAGTTGGAACGACAACGTATTGCTTGAACATTTCAGCAGAGGCGTTCCTTAGACAAACCAGCAGATGCACTACTTGGTGTTAACCAGCAGATGTATTTCAAAGATAGCAAAACGGCGTCACTTGATTAAGTTGACACGACATCGTTTTATTGCTAAAGGAATCAGCAGATGGAAAAACGCATATGCATATCAGCAGATGAATTCTTCCAAGCGTTTTTCCAGTCGAAGTTTTTGACAACAACGATGAAGATAGTGCTGGTCACCAAACTTATTTCAGGCGCAAGCTCAAAGTATTTCAAATACGATCGTTTGATCTTAAGGAAAAGATTTGTTGGATCGTACAGCTGCCTGGAATGAAGGAAACAAGTTAGGTACTATTTTGGGTGAATAGTACAGTGTACAGAGGCCGTTTTTCCATGCTTACACAAAAATGGAAAGAAGACAAATTGGCTCTATGGATGAGCGTTTGACCTTGCAGTGGAGCAGGATTTACGGTGTACGATTTTGGCAGTAATTCAAACGGGATTTATTTCCTTTGGAGAGTTAATGTTACCGTTGCAGTCGAAGCCTATAAATATCAGCAGCAGCGTTGAAGAAAATACACTTCGCCTATTATCTATTGCTGTAACGCTGCCAAAATTCAAACAGAGCTTTCACTTCGTTGATATTTCAAAAAGCTCAAGACTCGAAGAACTTATCGTTCGATCTTCATTAGAAAAACATTCGAGTCAATCTTCTGGTTGTTCTTTGTTGAAACCAGAAGATATTTACAGTCTCTAGTTTCGTGTTTTCATTGATATATTTGATAGAGTCTGTACCGAACTGTCTATCCAAAGAAGTTCGTAAAACGTTCAAAACATTGTAAAAACCAGCAGCGAAATCTGCGTGAAGTATTGTAAAGCGCTAGGAGTTCTCGTAGCCGCGGGTTACGGGATCGGGTGATTGTAGAAAGGCTACTCTCATCAAAGTCTTTTAGTGCTACCTTCCGAGGAGGAAGAATGGGAGACGTAGGATATTGATATCCGAACTTCCAGAAACAAACTCTCGACTCAATCTCTTATTTACGCATTTATTTACTGTTGCGCATTGTTTATTGTTCACAAACCAATCGGCCTATTTCCGCACATATTTTGTTGGCTGAGAAGTTTGCATAAAACTGAGATCCAAACTTTTTAAAAGAACTTTGAAATAGAAAAATCGAAGGAGTTCATTCAACCCCCCCCCCCCCTTCTGAACTCCTATTTGCTTAGTGATCCTATTTCCGGGACCATCAGTTTTAAACCGTCAGGCCAAAATTTCACCCGTTTTTTGATAGCTTCCGCATGTGATTGTATGATTTATTCTGTTTAGAGCACGAGGCCTGACAGAAACGATGTCGTTAGCGCATCAACCAGCCGCAAGAAAAGCGCTAACATACGTGAAACCAGACGCAAGGATTTTTGCTAAATAACCAGACGCAAGGAATAGTACCAGTCGCAATGAATAGTGAAACTGCTGGAATATACAATGGAATGCAACTGCTGGAATGAACAGTTCAACTACTTATTTTACGAAAACAACGCAACTGCTAAAATTTGACTTGATATTTGTAACATCAAAACAACAACTATGCTATCAGCCGTTGCCTATCAAACCAGACTTTATACTGATTCAACTAGCAACTACCGATTACATAGCTATCAAATTCTGATATTACGACTACTGAAAGGAAGAACATTCATAAACATTCTTGGATTAAACTCGAATCATCAATACTTTTAAAACATCATAAACTTTCTGGAAAACATTTGGAAGCATCAAAACATTATTTTCGAACCCATCTTTCTTTCCTTTTCATGTATAAATCATTTTAGACATGAACTTTAAACATACTGTAACATATAGGCAAGAAGACTCAGAAAAATCAAGATATGCTTTAAATGGTGAGTCAAGAATCAGCTTTTACTTGCCTTAATCGAAGCTTTGTGACAGCAATCGATTCCTGCAGAATTCTTCTCCTTTAAGCAACACACGAACTTTTCTTGAAAATATTTTGAAGAACACTAAAGATTTTCTTTGCAAATAATAAGGATTTTGCTTTCAAAACAGGTTTTTATATAAAAGGGATTAGTGGCATGTTTCTTGTGAAATTAAGCATGACACACTTATAAAATTTAGTAAAATTCCCTTCCTCTCATTTTAATTTGTAAAACACCAAACCTTTTTCAAAAGAAATCATTTGTCCTCCTTAAAGATATTTTCAATCCATTAAAAACTGCTCGTGCATCACCCTTGGAGTTATCCACTGAAACCAGCTGCGTCACATCTATTTTTCTGAAATCATTGAAATCAGACAATGCATAACATTTCAACATGCCATTTTAAATCTATAAAATGAACAAAATGCATAATGTGATCCTATGGATTTTGGGGCGTTACACATTATATATCCAACTAAATCATTTCATACTTATATGATTTTTATTAACATATTACATCATTGTCTCAAAAGACCTAACGCATAATGTGGTCCTATGGATTTTGGGGCGTTACACATTCTATATCCAACTAAATCATTTCATACTTATATGATTATTATTAACATATTACATCATTGTCTCAAAAGACCTAACGCATAATGTAGGTCATATGGATTTTGGGGCGTTACACATTTATATCCAACTAAATATTCTATATCCAACTAAATCATTTCATACTTATATGATTATTATTAACATATTACATCATTGTCTCAAAAGACCTAACGCACGATCACTATTATAATAATCAGCCTGCCTCAACGGCTCAACGACTCAAACCGTAATTCAAGTGGGTTGATAAAAGCGTGGCCGATTTAGTTTTTTTAAGACGGGTCGGATTTCGAATAGAAAATGTTCATATGTAATACAAAAGGAGCCCATTAAGCAAAGTCTCAGCCTGACCCAAACAACGGCTCAAAACTCGAACAAAAGAATTACGTACAAATACCACATACCTCTATGGAAATTTGAACCCAAAGCCCGAACTCCCGCCACATTCTCCACACTCTGCTTCTCATCTCTGAACTGAATCAAGATGCAGACCAAATTCATTGCCGTTCAGTGTTTTCAATGCTTCACTATGCAGGCAATGTTTGATCTGCCAGATGCTTGAAATTTGTGTATTTTTGTTATATAAATTGGTTTAATATCTTTGCATTACCCTCTTCTTGCTGCAGGTGAAGCAGGCCAAGATGAGCAGCAATAAATGGGTATGCGTCGTGTGCAACGAGAAGCAATCGGTTCTCCGTGTGTTTGCCGAAGGTTTTATGGCCAAAAGCATCCGGCAGTTCGTCCAGAAATTCAACATGTCTCGCCAACTATCGGATCGAAAAGAATTAGCTCTCGAAGATGGAGAGGATATATTCGAAGAGGGACTTTCTGCAACGGAAGAGCAGAAGAAGAAAAGGACTGATTGGACTGAGTATGTTGAGTGTGATCAGGATGAATGCTCTGAAAGATTTGAGAAGTATGTGCGCGCAAAAGGTGGTCGTGTTAAGCTAGATTGTTATATTGATCAGAATTTGATCACATGAAAAATATTATGTTGTGCTTGTAAAATGTAATGTTGGTTCCCTGCCATTACATCCAATTGCATTTATCAACCCAAGATTAAGGGGTCTGTCTAATGATAATTGATTATTATGTCAATCTTGATGTGATCTAAAAGGTGCAGATTCTGGTGATGATACATTTGACGAGGCAATGGTTGTAACAGAGATGCCCAAATCGGTACGTAAAAAGGCAAACTTGAATGATTATGCTGCTGGGATTGGGCATGAAAAGAATCTTTTGAAACCAGTGTTTCCAAATAGAAGTAAAGCCAAAAGGCCAAAGAATGCTCGATATCAAGGTGAGTTCAGTCACTTGACGGAAAATTGGATGCTTTGCACTTCCGATTAATGATACTTTACTTATGAATAACTTGTTTAGAGAAATTTTGATCAATTTTTTCGATCTTGAATGCATGAATTTGCTGCGTGTGGAACAATTTCTAAAGTAATGTTTTAGTCCGATCCATCTACCTTGTATTTGAGATACCTTCTGCATATAAGACCTAAAATTGGTGGTCATGTAACGAAAGAGCAACTAAAGGATTATCGTCTGTTCAATAGTGATTGTTACTACCTGCAATGATTCAGGTTTATGCGCTGGATTTATGAACAAGCCACCACATTCTAATCAATTAGTTTTCACATTGACCCTGTAAGATATTTTACGGAGATGCTTATATTTGAGATAGTGTGACAACTTATTACTAGTTTCAAATGGGTGATGCTGAATTCCTAATGTTTGACTTCATAATTTATATTATATTTAATACGATCGTTCAGAACTTGGTTGAGTAGGACCTTATGTTGTCGAAATTGGGTATTTTCTCATGTCTTTGTTATCTGTTTGGACCAACATTTTATCTGAATCCAATAATAAAAGGATTTTAAGGCCCCCACGGTAAAATGCACGTAATTTGAATGAAATTACTTGGAAGCTCCGTGTGCACCTACTCCTTCTGACAAAGATTTCATAATTCTATGATTATGTTCAGTAGCCTCATGGGTAGTCCCAGTTCTCAAAAATAATTCCCCAAAGTGTCAAGTTTATTTTGGCCTGTAGGTAATCATAGTAGTTTATGCAGATATGCGACAAATGCAAAGTATATGCTCTGACGAGGAGGGACAAATTGAGTTACATCAAGAAAACCTGACTTCTGTGCAAAACAGCTTCATGATGCATAATCTAGATGATATCAACGAGTTAGCAAAGAAAACTGGTGTGTCAACTTCCGAGCGGAGTGATTGCATAACACTAAGTGAGCACGGGAACACTTCCAACGGACAAATAAATCATAAAATAACTTCAAATGGACCAGTTTCGAAGTGGAATAGCTACATAACTAAAGAAGATGACACAGACTTTTCAGATTAGGGGTGTGGAGATTCGAGCAATCAGATCACTAGTCATTTGATGACCGGGGTACTCGAGAAACCAATGAATAGAGTATGGTATTCGATGAAGATGAAGTCCAGATCGAATTCTTGGAGGAGTCACTTTTGCATGTTTAAGATACTTGATTGCTACTGACTGTAATATTTTGTTATCTAGCATTAGAATATAATTGGAACGTCCATATGATGTTATTAGGTTCCACCTTCTGTTGAATCCCAACTGTGATTATGACTGCGATCTCTGTATGGTTTAAATAGGCTTTTAAGGATCATGTTATTTTGATGATTGATCAAACACACCAAAATGATTTGATTAATAGTTATAGAGATCTCTGTGCTATTTTTGTACATTTGTTTTTGAAACTGTGACGTTGAATGGTTAAATAAATTACTTAACTATTAATTATATTTGAATTGCATATTAAATGTTGTATTCGAAATTTTTATTATACAAATCTTACTTTGGGACAAAGAATATGTACGGTAGGATATTTCTGATATGAAAGCCTAATTTTATATTTTATGTTGTATCTCGACAAAGTATTATACATTTTCTTCTAGTCAGTTATGCAACATTACAATTACATAATCTCAACATTTATCAGGGACCATGAACGTTTATTACAAACCAGAAATATTTGTAAATCCAAAATAATAATTTTTGTTCGAAAGAACATGTGAGGATTGAGATTCGGTAATTAGTGATGAAGTTATAAATTCAGATTTAGTTAAGAATTGATCACGGGAGATGTGATTACCGAATTTCAGATTTAAGAATTTTGGTCGAATCTGGTTGGTGATTTTTCGGAAATGACAAAGAGTCGTTCAACTTTGAATTGTTGGTTTCTATCGGGTGAAATCTACGTCGAATTTGGAATTGATTTGTTGAGTTTTGCTATCGGGAACTGATTCCAGTAAGTATTCAGATTTGAGGCCTATCGCTGGAAGAAGATAAGCTTTTAGAATTCTTGTGCGGAAATTAGCGAGAATCAGATTTGAGGTATACTGGTGGTTCAGATCTGAGAGAGCAGATTCGAGTATTCAGATTTGACGCGGGTAGTGATGCAATGTCGTTCCGCATTATTAGAGGTGAGTTAGCGAGGAGATGTCACGTGTTAGTCAACGTTGCTGGGTTGACCAGTGCTGTTGGTGTTATTCAGATCTGTATGAGCGTGAGCAGCGGTGAGTGATGAGATATATTTCAGATGTGAGGCAGTGCGACATCGTTTTGCTTAGCGGGAACCCCTGATGCGACGTCATTTCGATTAGTTGCGTGTGTTAGAGTTAGCGAGGCAGATTTGTGTGAGCGCTGAGGACTCGATGTGAGTTAGCGCTGGAATCAGATTTGAGGATTTATGTCAGGCCCCGTGCTAATTAGAACAATTAACACATAATAAGCGCATAATCACGGAAGCTTAAAATCAGGGCTTAAAAATTTTTCAAAATACAATGGCCTGAACTTCAAATCATACATTCAAAATATAAGTTAAATCAAACTCATACCACAAGCAACCACATAATTCAGTTCAAAATACAAATCCCCCAAATACAATAAAACACGGGGCATCCCCCGGGTCAATACATATCATAAGTAAACTGGGACTCAGGGATGAGGGGATCGACCAGCTGAACTTCCACTCTGCCCAGCTTGGTTACCTAAAGCTCCTACAAATGGGCACACAGACCCAGCAAGACAAAACAGGAAACAAATACGAGGTCAAGCCTCAGTACGAATAGCTATCAAAGCAGATAAACATGCAACATGCTACCAATCAATGCTATGAATGCATGAGGGCTATCAAGAACTCGGATAGCTAGACCAGTCTATCAACTGGCAACTCAAAACAAGCCTCTATACCACCCACATCCAATCAGCCGGTGGAAATCATCGGTCCGTGATCATCGAGGCCCGTCAGCCCATCACAGCTCGGTGGTAGACACTCGAATCCGGTAGTCACCACTCCGACGATAGCGTTGGACTTTTCGGACACGACTCAACAGTCGGCCAGTCACAACGTGGCACCCAATCAGGTAATCAAATCAATCTGTCAAAGGCTCAAGATGTATGCGTGAATGCCACTCAATATCAATGCATAAAGCATACAATTCATAATACGTGCAAACAGAATGAAAAGCTCAATCAATTCATCAAACTGTCCCACGTAAATCACATAACCGCAATTCATAACATCGAAAGATAAACATGTCCACGCTCCAACTGCTAAGGGCTGCTCAATTCGTACCTCTCCTCTTCGAATTACCTAACAGATTCTCAACAAAGACACGTCCAACAACAACTCAAGCTTACTGCCTTTGAAGCTTCCTCAACAATTACCCTTCAAAATTCCTAGAAGCTTAAATCTGCCAAAGATACCTAATATCTTAGCTCAAACCAACGAAAGAAAGCTCACCCAAAGGATAGAAACGCACGGCGCAACTTACTGCTCAATTCAGCCGTTTCGCGTTTTTGCTCCAGCTCAACACAGCCTCCAAGATTGGTAGGAAAAGAAAGGTCTTCTCGAGAGGTTTCCAACGCTACCAAGAACTCTAAAAACGGAGGTCGGAATCAACGGAAAATCGCGATAGAAAGTGACGGTGAACAGTAGTTCGACAAGGGTTTGGAGAAGAAGATAAGATATATCTGGCTCAAAATAATTCTAAGTGTCGATCAACACTTCTATAAATACCTCTTCAACCTCGCCTGCTGATTCACCAAGATCTATCGAAGAAATCAGCAGAAGTCTATCAGCAGCAATCCTCTCTTTTCCCTTCGTAAAATCAGCAGCAACGACTAAACAACAATCGCACGAAAATGCTACAAAACGACACCGTTCCAACTTGTCTAAACGACGCCGCAGCAACCACCAGCAGACAACAGCTCTCGCCTCAAAACAGCTATCTGCTGGTCGCGAGAAAACTAAACCAAACGACGTCATTTTTCATACGTAATCAAATCTGCTAACAGCTGCTCTTTCAAACGAAAAGCTCAAAACGCAGCGTTTTCACTTACTCAAACGACGCCGCTTTTCAATGCTCTTGCAAAAACGCGCCTGCTGATCAGCAGCAAGTAATACGTCACGCCTACGTCACCACATCTATCGACAGCTCTTGCGACTAGTTTCTCAAACCATCTGCTGATCGCTTCACACAAGCGCAACTGCTGAATTCAATAGTCAACACTCCAAAATATTGACTAACACGCGTCACTTCCTCGCTCAATCTCACGCTACGCGCGATGTCTACCAACAGCAACTTCAATTCGCACCAAAACCAGCAGATCTTCATGCGTCACGCTGAAGTCACCATATCTGCTGATTCCAATTCTACCAG
>KV011356.1:46108-76275 GCA_001598015.1 Dorcoceras hygrometricum
TGGCTTTAAGCAATGCAGTCTGAGATTGACTCAATGCATGCGAACCAAGTTTGGACTCTTGTTAATCCTTCCGAAGGAATTATTCTTATTGGGTGAAAATGGATATACAAGTGGAAACTTGGACCTGACGGTAAGGTATTGACCTACAAGGCGCGACTGGTCGCGAAAGGTTACACTCAAAGGTAAGGTGTTGACTATGATGAAACCTTCTCGCCAGTCGCAATGTTCAAGTCAATTAGAATCTTACTTGTCAAAGCCGCATGGTACGACTATGAGATATGGCAAATGGATGTGAAAACTGCGTTCCTTAAATGGAAAACATTTAAGGAAGAGATCTATATGACGCAGCCTGAGGGTTTCACATCTGTAGGAAGTGAGCATAAAGTATGTAAACTTCAGAGATCGATCTACGGTCTCAAACAAGCATCAAGAAGTTGGAACCTGAGATTCGATGAAACAATTAAGGAATTTGGTTTCATCAAGAATCCCTAGGAGCCATGTGTGTATAAGAAGGTAGTTAAAAGCGCTGTGACATTCCTTGTACTTTATGTTGATGACATTCTACTCATTGGGAATGATGTAGGAATGTTGCAGTCAACTAAAGTATGGTTGTCTAGTAGATTCTCGATGAAGGACATGGGTGAAGCATCCTATATTCTTGGAATACAGATCTATCGGGATAGATCGAAAAGGATGCTCGGACTCACCCAAGATACCTACATCGATACCATACTTAAGCGGTTCTCTATGGAAGAGTCCAAGATAGGACACGTACCTATGTGCCACGGGGTCATTCTATCTAAGTCTATGTGTCCGAAGACTGATGAGGAGATAGAGAGTATGACACGCGTGCCATATGCCTCGGAAATAGGTAGTATTATGTATGGCATGATCTCAAATAGACCGGATGTCGCATATGCTCTGCTCGAACCATGGGCTACATGGTTCAGCCGAGACGCAAGAAACTAGCGATCGTGCGCCGCTTGATGCATGTGGCCGCACGTCCGACCTTGGCTCGACCATGATCGAGCCACCTTCCTCTCATCCACGTGTTGGAGTAGATGCCCAACTAGCCAACTTGTGGCGTGTGGGTTTTATTGACTCTTGTATACAACGATCTTTATTTATGAAATACACATTTCTTTCTGGCATTCTTTATTTTCATTATGTTATATGATGTTAACAATTGTGTTGGATAAAGACCTAGAATGCACCATAGTGTATGTTAGATGTGATAGTGGATATGATGGCTATCATGAAACACATCTAATAGTCACTGTGTATTCTGAACCTGTTCCTAGTCATTTGGGCCGTCCAAAAGAGCATATGGGCGGCCCGAGCTTGAGACTAGCATCTGCGATGTGAAGTACCACGTTTTATTGGTAGGGAACATTGTGATGTTCTCAGCATGCAGATGGATAGTGACCTGGTGATCTATCGAACTACCCTCGTTCGGACTTTCCAAGTGGTTACCATTTGTCGAGTGGATAAGCCCGAGGTCTTTGTTGTACAGATTAGCCCTCACTACTCGAAACGTCATTGAGACTCTGCATGATAGGTGCCTCACTTTGACCCGTTTACCGACTCTGTTGGGGTCATCAGGTGGCGGGATTGGGTGAGGTCCCGATGCATGTAGGAGTCGATGCTTCGTTGTCGAGGATTCACCGCTCGCTTTCATGCGTGGATATCCTATGCTATCTGAGGAGATAATAGTGTGATAAATCTCTGTCCAGAGTACTGGATGTGTTTTAGGTAAATGGGTTTACCTAGTAACACTCGTGATGTCACTATTTGATCTCCAAGATGTATGCATAGTTATCGAATCTCTAGCGACTCTCGATTTACCAATGGTCGTTGATCTGATCGGGATATATGTGTTGAAAGGACCATACTGTACGCTAACCATGACCAACTGGTTCTTGCAGGCACTATCAGTGATACCTAGGGGATCATGGGACGATGTTGCTAGGCTCTTTACCATGATCCGTTGGGCAAGTCCGAAATTGTGATTTCGGAGTCACAATGGTTGTGGGCCCACGGCTAGCTGTATCCCTGAACCATTGAGGGTCACACAAGTACTGGATTCACGATTCCCGCACGAAAACTGAGCTCAATGTGTTGAGAATGGTAGGAGGATTTTAGGGAGTGCGACTTCTTAAAAGTCAACATGGGTCAATTTGCGATTTCCCAAAGTTGAGGGGCTAAACTGTAATTTTGGACTAGGTGGTCTGAAAAATTGTTTTCACATCATAATATTCAGTTTTGGAAACTGAGTCGATCGATCCAATCTGATCGTCGATCGGAGTTATGATGAAACCACGGTGATGGAAATGAACCAAATGTTCATATGGACCTGGGCCTGACCCAAGTCCATTGGGCCGGTTCAAGTCTATTTATTAAAAGAGAGCTAGGGCTACATGAATACACTTGAACTCTCATAACCCTAGCCTCCACCTAGCTAGCACCGCCCCCCTTCTCCCAAAACCTCACGGCCGCCGCCTCCACCGCCGCGCCGTCGTGACGCCGCCGCCGTTGATCGTGTGATCGGACTTGTTCCGATCAGCGTAACGAGGAGATTCCGTTCGTGCCAAATTATTCAGGCCTTCTAGTGCAAGCTCACGAAGGAGTAGTGTTTCCGGCACTCGACCTGATTGAGGAGGATCTACCGCCGCCTACCGTGAAGAGCCAGATTCCCTGTGAATCTGGTTGGAGCCAGGCGCCTAGACGCCAGCAAGGTGACACTCTATAAAACATCCTATGCATGTTTTATTGATTATTTTGATGTATTGAACGTTTTTCGGGGAAAATTTTAAACTTCCGCTGCGCCCCCGGGAAACGGGATCCGGATCCGCCATTGTCGCCAACATACAGATCTATAGAGATAGATCGAAAAGGATGCTCAGACTCACCCAAGCTACCTACATCGATACTATACTTAAACGGTTCTCTATGGAAGATTCCAAGAGAGGACACATACCTATGTGCCACGGGATCACTCTATCTAAGTCTATGTGTCCAAAGACTGATGAGGAGATAGAGAGTATGACACGTGTGCCATATGCCTCGGTAATAGGTAGCATTATGTACGGTATGATCTCAGACCAGAAGTCGCATATGCTCTGAGTGTCACAAGCCGTTTCCAAGCCAACCCCGGCCAGATGTATTGGAAGGCCGTGAAAGATATTCTTAAGTACTTACGAAGGACTAAGAATATGTTCATGGTCTATGGGGGTGGTGAACTGAAATTGGAAGGCTACACTGATTCTAGCTTCCAATGTGATGTGGATGATTCAAAGTCAACCTCTGGATTTGTATTCATGCTCAATGTTGGTGCTGTCTCTTGGAAGAGTTCCAAGCAAGACACCATCGCGGATTCAACCACTGAGGCTGAGTACATCGCAGCATCAGCTACTGCTAAAGAGGCGGTTTGGATGAGGAATTTCGTCCAAGAGTTGGGCGTAATCCCTGAAGGAGTTGGTCCAGTCCCGGTGTACTGTGACAGCACGGGTACCGTTGCGCAAGCAAAGGAGCCTAGGTCTCACCAAAGATACAAACATATACTGAGGAAATACCACATAATCCGGGATATTGTGGCTAGAGGTGACATAGCAGTCGAGAGACATAGCAGTCGAGAGAGTCGCCTCTGCAGACAACATTGCTAATCCACTTATGAAGCCCTTGCCAGGACCGTTGTTTGAAAAATATCACGAAACAATGGGACTGCGTCTGATGAGTAGTTGGCTTTAGGGCAAGTGGGAGATTGTTAGAGTAGGTGCCCAACTAGCCAACTTGTGGCGTGTGTGTTCTTGTTGACTCTTTGTAAACGATCTTTATTTATGAAATTCGTATTCTTTTATGGCATTCTTTATCTTCATTATTTTATAATGTTAACAATTGCGTTGGATAAAGACCTAGAATGCACCATAGTGTATGTTAGATGTGATAGTGGATATGATGGCTATCATGAAACACATCTAACAGTCACTGTTTATTCTAAACTCGTTCCTAGTCGATTGGGCCGTCAAAATGAGGATAAGACCGCCCGAGCTTGAGACTAGCATCTGCGATGTGAAGTACCACGTTTCATTGGTAGGGAACATTGTGATGTTCTCAGCATGCAGATGGATAGTGACCTGGTGATCTATCGAACTACCCTCGTTCGGAATTTCCAAGTGGTTACCATTTGTCGAGTGGATAAGTCCGAGGTCTTGGTTGTACAGATTAGCCCTCACTACTCGAAACGTCATTGAGACTCTGCATGATAGGTACCTCACTTTGACCCGTTTATCGACTCTGTTGGGGTCATCAGGTGACGGGATTGGGTGAGGTCCCGATGCATGTAGGAGTCGATGCTTTGTTGTCGAGGATTCACCGCTCGCCTTTGTGCGTGGATATCCTATGCTATCTGAGAAGACAATAGTGTGATAAATCTCTGGCCAGAGTACTTGATGTGTTTTAGGTAAATGGGTTTACCTAGTAACACACGTGATGTCACTATTTGATCTCCGAGATGTATGCATGGTTATTGGATCTCTAGCGACTCTCGATTTACCAATGGTCGTTGATCTGATCGGGATATTTGTGTTGAAAGGATCGTAGTGTACGCTAACCATGACCGACTGGTTCTTGCAGGCACTATCAGTGATACCTAGGGGATCATGGGGCGATGTTGCTAGGCGCTTTACCATGATCCGATGGGCTAGTCCGAAAATGTGGTTTCGGAGTCACACATGTTGTGGGCCCACAGCTAGCTGTATCCCTGAACCATTGAGCGTCACACAAGTACTGGTTTCTCGATTCCTGCATGGAAATTAAGCTCAATTTGTTGAGCATAGGAGGATAAAGGATGGAAGTGCGACTTCCTAAAATTGAACAAGGGTCAAAATGCAATTTCCCTAAAGTTTGGGCTAGTTTGACTATCCTTGAAACTTTGCATGGGCCAAACTGTTATTTTGGACTAGGTGGTCCGAAAAATTGTTTTCGCATCATAATACTCAATTTTATAAATTGTGCATATCGTCCGATCTAATCGTCGATCGGGATTATGATGAAGCCACGGTGATCGACCTTCGCGACGAGGAGATTCCATCTGTGAAATATTCGTCACGTTTTCTAGTGCAGACTGACGAAGGGATCATGATTTCAGTCGTGGACCGGATTAGGAGAACGACAACCGCCTACCGTTGAAGTGCACATTTACTCGTGAAATTGGTCGGAGCCAGGAGCCTAGACGCCAGCAAGGTACCAATCCAAAACAACCTATGGATGTTTTATTGCTGTATTTGTTATGTATTGACCGTTCCCGATGCAAAATTTTAAATGTTCCGCTGCGCCCCGGGAGCGGGATCCGGATCCGCCGCTGCGCCAACAAAGTCAACATGACTTATATGAATAGTTCAGCTTTCGATGGTCAAACGAAGTCAACTCAGATTTGGAATACTAAATCAGATTTCAACAAAAAACAGATCTGAAGGAAAAAACAAATCCCGAACACGACATCAGTTCTGGGAAAGAAACAGTTCACAAACTATAAACAATTCCAAGAAAAGAATCAGATTTCGAATTTAGATTGAATTATCGAAGCTCAGAAGGTTTCTTTAATCCAAAGAAATCGGAAATATCTAAGAAAACTCCAGAAACAAGAATAACGAAGCTGCTTGTAAGCTACTGACAAATCTACGCAAGCTTCTCGCGAACTACTTGGAAGAAAATCCCAGAAATCTCAGGAAGAAATGAGAACGAACATCATTAAACATTTTCTAACAACTTTTCTGAATCAAAACTCAGCAAACTCATACTTTCTTTGTAAAACAACACAACTTCTTTCTGTGTTTCGAGAACTTAATACTCAGTTCTGAAACCTGTAAAACTCATACAAACATGCAGTTTAAACAATATATGCTTTCAAGAGTGTAGCAAGAAACAGAGTTTACTTGCCTTAATCTGTGACAACAATTACAATGAGTTTATCTAGCCTGAATCAACACAATCTTTTGATAGCTTCTGAATTTTGTTCTATAATATCAGGTCCTATCTCGGATCTTTCACCTACATCATCCCAATGTATCGGTGATCTACATTTTCTGCCGTACAGTGCTTTGTAAGGAGCCATTTCTATTGAATCCTGGTAACTATTGTTGTACGTGAACTCAACTAAGGGCAATTTAGAATCCCAGCTTTCGGCAAAGTCCAGAGTACACGCACGAAGCAAATCTTCTAGTGTTTGAATCACTCTTTCTGATTGTCCATCAGTTTGCGGATGGAAAACTGTACTAAAGGTTAAATTAGTTCCCATGGCTTTATGTAAACTCTTTCAAAACATAGAAGTAAATCTGGGATCATGATCTGATACTATAGAACTTGGAATATCATGGAGTTTCACTATTTCTTTCACATACAGCTCAACATACTTATTCAGATCATAGGTCGTCTTTACTGGTAATAAGTGAGCTGACTTAGTTAATCTATCGATAATAACCCAAATAGAGTTAAATCCATGGAGTGTCTTTGGTAAACCTACTACGATATCATGGAGTTTCACTATTTCTTTCACATACAGCTCAACATACTTATTCAGATCATAGGTCGTCTTTACTGGTAATAAGTGAGCTGACTTAGTTAATCTATCGATAATAACCCAAATAGAGTTAAATCCATGGAGTGTCTTTGGTAAACCTACTACGAAATCCATCGCTATATTATCCCATTTTCACACTGGTATAGGGAGTGGTTTTAAAATCCACGCTGGTCTCTGAAGCTCTGATTTTACTTGTTGGCATGTTAAACACTCAGAAACAAAATTGGAAATATCTCGTTTCATTCCTGGCCACCAAAACAGTTGTTGTAAATCCTTATACATTTTCGTTCCTCCTGGGTGAATTGAATATGGAGTGTTATGGGCTTCATTCATAATCTCATTGCGCAAGTTATCAAATTGCGGTACCCACAACCTGTCCCGGTATTTCACAATTCCTTCTACTGTAGTACACATATTTCCACCTCTTTCTTCATCTTGCTGCTTCCATTTAAGCAGTTGTTCATCCCTCATCTGACTATCTCTAATCCAATACTTCAAGGTAGATTGGATTGTAAGAACAGCTAATCTAGCATCACAAGTTTGTGTAACTACTTCCAACTCAAATCTGTAGATTTCTATCGCTAATGGAGTTTGAACTGAAAGATGAGCTAATCCCACTGTTCTTCTGCTTAGTGCATCAGCTACTACGTTGGCTCTACCAGGGTGATAGCTAATTACACAATCATAGTCTTTAACCAGTTCGAGCCATCTTCTCTGTCTCATGTTAAGCTCCTTATGGGTAAAGAAATATTTGAGGCTTTTGTGGTCTGTGAAAATTTCGCATTTTTCCCCATAAAGGTAATGTCTCCAAATCTTTAATGCGAAAATCACTGCTGCTAATTCTAGATCATGCGTGGGATAATTCTTTTTGTGAATCTTCAGCTGCCTAGAAGAATAAGCAATTACTTTCTTATCTTGCATCAAAACAGAACCTAATCCTATCTTCGATGCATCTGTATAAATAGTAAAATTCCCTTTTCCTGATGGCAACGGTAAACAGGGGCTTCTATCAATACCTGCTTTAACCTCTCAAAGCTGGTTTGGCATTGTGGAGACCAATCATACTTAACATCCTTCTTGGTCAAAGACGTTAAAGAAACAACTATCTTGGAAAATCCCTCTATAAAACACCGATAATAACCTGCGAGACCTAAGAAACTTTGAACCTCTGCTACGTTCTTAGGTGCAGGCCATTCTCGAACAACTTCTACTTTGGAGGGATTTACTTCTACTCCACTCTTAGAAATAATATGCCCATGAAACACAATCCTTTCAATCCAGAATTCACATTTACTAAACTTAGCAAACAATTGTTTAGTCCACAAAATCTGAAGTATCACTCTGAGCTGATCTGCGTGTTCTTATCTGTTCTTAGAGTAAATGAGAATATCATCTATAAATATGATCATGAATCTATCCAGAAAAGGTTGGAATACTCTATTCATTAAATCCATGAATACAGAAGGCACATTAGTTAACCCAAACGACATCAATAAGAATTCATAATGGCCATATGTTCTAAAAACTGTCTTATACACATCTGCATCTTTTACTCTAAGCTGGTGGTAACCAGATCTGAGATCGAACTTTGAAAATACTGCAGCTCCTCGGAGTTGGTCGAATAAATCATCTATCCTAGGAATAGGATATTTATTCTTAACGGTTAGCTTATTCAACTCCCTGTAATATATACACAAACGCATACTCCCGTCCTTTTTCTTAACAAATAAAACTGGAGCTCCCCACGGTGAAGTACTGGGTCGATGGAACCTTTATCCAATAAATCCTGGATCTGGTCTTTCAGTTCTTTCATATCATTAGGAAAGTCTGTAGGGCGGCTTAGAAATTGAAGCAACTTCGGGTATTAAATCAATAGTAAATTCTAACTCCCGTTCTGGAGGTAAACCGGATATGTGTTCTGGAAATACATCAGGAAATTCATTTACTAATTCGACGTATTCCAACTTAATCTTCTTAACTTCCACTACTGATATAGCACTAACTAAAAATCCTTGATATCCATTCTTTAAATATCTCTGGGCCTTCAGAGCTGATATCAGCTTTGGAGTTCTATCGAGTCTGCCAGCTTGGAACAAGAATGAACTCTCGCTGGGTGGTATAACCTCAACAGTTCTTTGCTTAAAATCTATAATTGTTCCATATTTAGTCAACCAATCCATTCCCAATATTAAATCGAGCTCTATCATAGGTAATATTATCAAATCTGCATGAATAGTATTCCCTTGCAGCTCAAGTTCTATGTTGCGAAAAAAATTATTGGTAATTAAACTATCTCCCGAGGGAATATTAACACAATATCCTACCTCTAATACTTCTGGTTAAATGGTAAATTCTTAGTAAAATTTACTGATATATAAGAATGTGTCGCACCAGAATCTAACAAAGCTAACGTAGACATACTGGCAACAACAATTTTACCTGTAACAACTGTCGAATCTGGTGGAGCCTGTTTAGATGTCATCACATAAGCTCTACTATGATGAGATGTTTGCCTTGAGGGCAATTCTTAGCTATGTGACATGGCTTGCCACACTTATAGCACCCTTCCTGGCCAAAACGGCACTGGCCCGAATGATTCCTCTTACAGGTTGGACACACTGGCCTGTTTAAAATCTTAGGAACTGAGGTGATAGGTTGAGCTACTATGGGTCCTTTTCCTTGCGACCCTTGCTGATTAATATTTGGTTTCTTGAACTGCCTACGGTCCTTATTTTGGAAGGCTTGGCGTTTCAATTGTCGATCTTCCTCCATCACCTTCCAATCTTGCTGAGCACGTAAAGCTTTAGCAATAGCTACTCTGTAGTCAATTGGTTCTGCAAGCCTAACATCGTGTTTTATCATTGGCTTCAACCCATTTATAAAATGTCGAAGTTTCACTTCTGCATTGGTTCCTATCAGAGGAACAAAGTAGCATCCTCTCTCAAACTTGCGGATATAATCCCGCATTGGCATCCCTTCTTGCTCCAGAGTTAAAAACTCATTCTGCAGCTCCTCCCTCACATCTACTGTGAAGTTCTGATCGTAAAAAACCCGCTTAAATTCTTCCCAGGTGAGTATTGCCAAATATACTGTCAATTTGGCCCCTTCCCACCAGATCATAGCATCTCCTCTCAGCATATATATCGCACACCGAGATCTCTCCTGGTCAGTCGGGTGCAAATAGTCAAATATAACTTCTAACGATTTGATCCAGCTTTCTGCTATCAGCGGATCAGTTGAAACAGAGAATTCTTGAGGTCTTTGTCTTCTAAACCTCTCCTGTTGGTCTTCATGGCCAACTATTCTTCCTACTGGTTGACCATTTTGTGAGCTGGTCTGATCAACCAAACGTTCTAGTAGTTGAGCCATGCTGATTAGGACAGGGTTATTTCTATCAGTTTCATCCTCTCCTTCTATGGTACCTCTTCTTCTACCTCTTCCTGCCATTATCTGTATATGTAACCCAAAACCACCAAAATACTATTATGAGAGAGTACTATATGTTAGAACTTGAAATAAAGCTCAACAGAATAGTAGAAGCGGCTGGCGAGAACTGTCTCAGACTGGAAGAAGTGTTTATCTCAAGGACCATGCTCTGATACCAATTGTAAAGGGCTGGACTCTTTTTTAACTTAATTTAATAAGTTTGGGATTTGAATTGAAAGAATCTAAAGATTCGTATGCGAATCATAATAAACAATATACAAATTTTTGGACTGGATTGCGAAATGATAGAACTTTGTAGTTATAGGATTGAAATAACTCAAAACAGATCTGATCATATAATTGTGCGGAAAATCATACAACGTTCAAAGGTGCAATTCTATTCAGATTACAATAAAAAAAGGAATCAGTAATCTGTTATGCTTCGAAAAACTTATTACTATATTTATGTACAACAAAACAGAAGAGACTGAAAACTGAACGAAAACTGATGTCCACGATAAACACCTCTGATATGTTTCAGCTCACACCATCCAGCTCCCTACTGATCATCACCTGCACTCAAGAAAACTAGTGAGCCTAGGGGCTCAGCAAGTAAATCTGGAATAACAAATACAGGCAATGCAAGCATAAATATATCTTTATATGTACTGTAGCTCAAATCTGGACAAACGTATACTTAATACGATAATCGGGAAATCTGTTAAATGAGGAAAGATTTGAAAAGATGAACAATAAAAATTTTAATCTGGCGAATCAGAAAGCATAACCGCACATGATTGTAAACATTTAATTCTTTTAAAAAGGACAGATCTTAAAAATTTCTCAGAGTCGTGATTAAAATCACCCTGTGCTCTGTTCTTTTCTTTTAATCGAAGTATGGCTTAGACACCTGTACAGTGGTCACGGTCGTTTGATCAAACTGTAATCTGATATCAGGTCTGGGGAAATAATCCCAACTATTCTGTGAAAGGGATTATAGTTGCTAACCATAATCCTGTCCCTTTCAATTTGAAGGGGCACACTGGTTCGTCAGCCAGCGTCCTCACCCTTCTTATGGAGACCATCTGTAGCGCCCCAAAATCCATAGAACCACAAATTTATTAGCCTTTCTTTTCTAAGGGCTGTTTTGAGATTTTCGAGTATTCAGATTCTAGTTCAAATCTGATTTCTTTTCTTTTCAGATTTGAAGCAACGACCAGAAGGTTCCGAAAGGATTTCGCCCAAGCACAAATATGAAATAATCCAGATATGTTTCCTTTCGAAAATAAAAATGAGTTTTGTATGGGAGCTCTGTTTTTAATAAAATGATTGTAGTAAGTTTATAAATCAAAATAGTATTAGGGAGCTTTTACAAATTCTTTAAAAAGGACAAAGGAGTTGGCACGACAGCCATGCCTACTCAAGTATTTTTTTTACCTACTACTCAATCATTATCCATTGTATAAAATGATTTACGTAAGACTCTGGATTCATTTTTGGTAGCAAGAAAGACTTTTAGTTCTTCCAAAATTAAGTAGCTTTTCTAGTGTGCTTGGGGAGACTTCCAGCCGCGATCATCTGCACGTTGCGATCTTCGTTTCAGGCAAGTAAATTTGATTCTTGCTGCATCTGGAAAACATATATCTTTTCGTTGTTTTCTGTGTATGCTTTCTTGTTTAGTTTCAGCTCAGCTTCAGTTAATGTTTGAGTTTGAGCTATGGATTCACTGCTTTGATGCTTTAGTTTTGAGGAAACTCACCAGAAATTTAACCACCAACGGTGTTTTTTTTAAAATATACTGAGTTGTGCAGATTCCAGGTAAGAAAGCCTAGAGAAGTCCTCGTTTTCCTAAGTACTGTGAAGATTCTGGACATTGAATCTAAACGGATAGGTAACGCTGGTTCGATCGGGACCAAGTTCCGATTTGATAAGCGAAGCTAGTTTGTTTAGGATCTGTCTGAGTCGAAGCAGTATTTCGTGTTCATAGCCAAGTGTTTCTACGCGTAACTTTGTCCTTAACCAAATCTGTTGTTGGGTTGCTCACAGTTGTGTAATCTACAAAAATCTGAAACAATTGCTCCAAAGCTCCTGTTATCGTTCTCGCAATAAGATCTGTTTTCCCAGTCAAGTCTGTTTTCCAGAGAGATCTGTTTTCCCAGTCAAGTCTGTTTTCCAGAGAGATCTGTTTTGCCAGTCAAGTCTGTTTTCCAGAGAGATCTGTTTTCCCAGTCAAGTATGTTTTCCAGAGAGATCTGTTTTCTCAGAAATCTGATTACCTAGAACCACCTCTGTTTTGCACTCTCGAGTCGATTCCTTCAGAGCTGGTCCTTAGCTCCGAGTCCAGCTGTACACTCAGTTGTGCTTTTTAAATAAAATGAGCTTCATAGCAGTGAATCTATCAGATTTTAGAGATCGATTTTCAATCAAGAGCGAGTACAAAGTTATTTCAGTTAAGAAAGTAAAGTTCAGATTTGAGGATTTATGGTACAGAGGACCCAGTCAATCAAGGAAGGAACAGGATTACAGTAGGACCATAATCCCTTCAAGGAAGGGACAAGATTATGGAAATATTGTAATCCCTTCACAAAGAGTTACTGATCAGTTAACATGCTGTTGGGATCCGGATCCGCCCCCCGGTCAGGCAGCGGAAGAACAAAATTTTAGAGAACCGGGAGGCGATCAATACGAAGAACAATTCTACATGTATCAACATACATAGGGTGTTTCAGGCGTGTTACCTCGCTGGCACTTGTGCCTGGCTCCAACCGGTGTTTCAAGAACCCGGCGCTTCTCGGTTGATTGCGGTAGTTACGTCAATCCGGTCCACGACCAGATTCGAGACTCCTTTGTTGTACTGCACTAGAAGTCCTGACGAGATCAGCACGATCGGATTCTCCACGAAAAACTAGGCCGGAAGATCCACGCAGCAGCTCTCGTCGCCTTTCGCGCGGCAGGCGCGCGGCCAGCAGCGTGCGGCGTCGCCCATCAACCATCGGCCAGCTTCGAAACATCGCCCGGCCACCTCGCATCAGTCGCGCGGCCAGCGCGCGACGTGAGAGTATCGCGCGGCCAGCGTGCGATGGTGTCGCGCGTGCAACAGCGCGCGCGCGACGTGGTGGTCGCCGCCGCGCAAGGCGGCGGCCCGGCGACTTGCTTCTCCGATTTCGTTTCCGATCTGAAATTAAATGAGTTAGATACAATACAGGCAAATCATATTGATCAGATCCGGGAAACCATGGCTCTGATACCACTGTTGGGATCCGGATCCGCCCCCCGGTCAGGCAGCGGAAGAACAAAATTTTAGAGAACCGGGAGGCGATCAATACGAAGAACAATTCTACATGTATCAACATACATAGGGTGTTTCAGGCGTGTTACCTCGCTGGCACTTGTGCCTGGCTCCAACCGGTGTTTCAAGAACCCGGCGCTTCTCGGTTGATTGTGGTAGTTACGTCAATCCGGTCCACGACCAGATTCGAGACTCCTTCGTCAGACTGCACTAGAGTCCTGACGAGATCAACACGATCGGATTCTCCACGAAAAACTAGGCCGGAACGAAATTCCGGCGAAGTTGGGCGGCGGCGGCGGCGGCGTGGTCGAGAGAGGAGAGGGAGGGTGGCGGCTGATTTAGGTTTAGGGTTATGATCTAGTTGTGTTTTGATTAAGTCACTTAGTCTTAATTAAATAGACTTCAAGTTGGACTTGGGCCGGTCCAACGGGCCCGGGTCCAAATGACGATATCTATCGCTGTGACTTCATCGCAACTCCGATCGCCGATCAGATCAGACCGATCGACTCAGTTTCCAAAACTGAATGTTATGATGTGAAAAACAATTTTTCAGATCATCAAACCCTAAATAGCAAAATGACCGTTTTGCCCCTCAACAGAGTCAAATCCCGGTTTGACCCCTGTTGACTTTTAGGAAGTCGTACTTCCATCTGCATGCTCAGAACATCACAATGTTCCCTACCAATGAAACGTGGTACTTCGTATCGCAGATACTAGTCTCGAACTCGGGTGGCCTTATCCTCATTTTGACGGCCCAATCGACTAGGAACATGTTTAGAATACACAGCGACTATTAGATGTGTTTCATGATAGCCGTCATACCCACTATCACATCTGACATACGCTTTAGTGTAATCTAGGTCTTTACTCAACACAATTGTAAATCATTACACACATAATGAAAGTAAAGAATGCCATATAAAAGAATGCGAATATCATATATAAAGATCGTTTGTACAAGAGTCAACAAAACCCACACGCCACAAGTTGGCTAGTTGGGCATCTACTCTAACACATGCTTCATGCACAAGGACCACCAGAGAGCCTCTAGACCATAAATCATCCAGTATAAGCAATTCAGATCCGAGTTGTTTTTCAGTAGTGAGATTTTCAGATTTTGATGTTTTACTCAATCTATGTATCCAGATTTCAGTTATGCCTGCATTTGTGTGATTTTGTTACCTTCATATTTCACTTGTTGAGCCCTTAGGCTCACTAGTTTTCCCGATGCATGTGAGGCTGTTAAGATAAAATTTATTAGTTTTGGTGATAACAAAATAAGACAAGTTACTACTGGACAATCAGCCGATGCAGTCAACAACTTCGCATATTCAGATGTCAGTTTTTGAGTAGAAGAAGTCAGAAAATTGGTGTGAATATTTCAGTTGTTAGATTTCAGATCTTGGTATTCAGGAATATTTCAGAGGATGAATTTGCACGAAGCTATTCAGTTGTTGATCTAGGGTGACGCTATCAGACTTTGGTATTCATTCAGCCGTTGTGTTCTTATGTCAGAAGTATATCGATTTAGTAGTTGGAGTTCACTTCAGTAGTCAACATATTTCAGCAGTTGGATATTCGCATCAGTAGAGAGTGTATTTCAGCAGTTGGATATATATTTTAGTAGTAAGTATCTTCAGTATTTGGCTATAGTGTCTTTGATTCAGTCGTAGAATATTCAGTCGTTGCAACCAGTTATTATTTCTCAATTTGCAAAGCGAGGAATATTTCAGACGTTGGGAGATATTTCAGGCGTTGGATATCTAATCAGCAGTTGATATGATCAGTCGGTGGTTGTTATGATCAGCAGTTGTATTCTACTTCAGTAGCGAGCATAATCAGTCGATGGTAAGTATTCAGCAGTTGGGTGATTATTTCAGAAGGAAGTATACTCAGTCGTTGGTAAATATTATCACATGGCGTTATAGCCGTAACATTTTGATGATAGCTAAACTACGTCGTTTGGATAAGTTGAAATGACAACGTTTGGTATATGCGCTCATTCAGTCGTTGGTTAGCTTTCAGCTGCTGGTATTATTCAAGTGTTTAAAGCACCCAGTCGTTGCAAATAATTTCAAGCATATTTTAGCTGCAACTTCCTTAACAACGATGAGAGAAATCAATGGAGTACATTCAGGCGCAAATGCGAATCGATTCAAACGTAATCACAGTTCAAATTGGAGCAAATCAATGGTGAAGATTGAATCGTACATATGCCTGGAATTAAGGAGACAACGTTGGTACTATTTTGGATAAATAGTAAACATTTACAGAGGACGTTATATGGTGTTTGCACAGAAATGGAAACACGACAATTTGGCTCTGACGATGTGCAAGTTACCATGTAGTGGAGCAGTACTCACCATAATCATGATTTGTTGAAGATTTACAGAGAAAATAGCTCTTATGACCGTTGAGAGCAAATGATATAAATAGCAGAAGTTTGAATTGAAGAAGTTCTCCTGATCTCTCGGTCACTCACAATCTTTTCTCTCTGTGATTCTCGCTGTTCATCGTCTCAATCAATCTTGAACTCATTCCATACAGAAGCTATCTTTAGAAAAGCTCACAACTCGAAGAACATTCACACAGAGATTACATAACTTTAACCTTCGAGTTCATCTTCTGGTTCACCTTTCTTGAATCGAGTTTCTTTTCCTAGAAACCAGAAGATTTACAGACTTCAATAGTTGTGTATCTCATTGTAAAATCAATTTTAGTCTGTAACAAATGAGCCACTGAAAGCCGTTTGAGAAAAATTACTCAAGTAAAACGGCAGCTGCGACTGCTTGTTGGTGTTTGAGATTGCTAGGAGTTCACGTTAAGTGTTTCTTGCGCGACCGGGTGTTTGCAGAAGGCCTGTAACCATCAAATCTTCTAGTGGAACCTTCCTGAAAAGGAAGAAGGGGAGACGTAGGATATTGATATCCGAACTTCCAGAAACAAACTCTTTTCCCTTTAACTTTTACTTAACGCATCTATTTACTGTTTTACTGTTCACTGATTAATTGGCTTCTTTCCGCACAATATTTGTTAGCCAAGAAATCAGCATTTAAACTGAGATCCTTAAATCTGGTAACTCGGATTTAAGTTAAGCAGCGCTTGTAAAACTATTTTAAGAGGTTTCGAAAATTTGAAAATACCAAGAGTTCATTCAACCCCCCCTTCTGAACTCTTGCAACTGTTTTTCGAACCACATTGATCCTATCAATTGGTATCAGAGCCTGCGCATCTCAGTATTGAACAATTGTTGTTTGTGTTTTATCATATATTAAAATGTCGACTTCTCACAACAAGATTCCTATGTTTTCCAAGGAGGATTACGACGATTGGAAGATTCGCATGCAAGCGCATTTGGCTGCCCAAGATGACGATATGTGGTCTGTCATTACAGAAGGACCATTGTTTTCCAAGGAGGATTACGACGATTGGAAGATTCGCATGCAAGCGCATTTGGCTGCCCAAGATGACGATATGTGGTCTGTCATTACAGAAGGACCATTAAAGATAATGAAGCCAAATCTAGAATTTGCAATATCTGGTGGCGAGCCTCAGTTTATTGAAAAGAGTAGACATGAATATACTAATGAGGACAAGAAGAAGGTGAATCTGGACAATGTGGCCAGGGATATTCTTTACAAGACGCTGGACAAAAACATGTTCAGTAAAATCAATACCTGCGCTACTGCCAAGGAAATTTGGGAAAAGCTGACACAAATTTGCGAAGGCAATGACGAGACGAAAGAGAACAAATTGACTGTAGCTCAGCAGAAGTACGAGTCGATAAAGATGAAGGATGGAGAGAAGATGACAGAATTTGATGAAAGATTCAGTGCTGTTGTTATTGAGTTGACAAGTCTTGGCAAAGAATATAGCAACAGAGAGCTTGCACTGAAGGTGATGAGAGCACTGCCCAGAGAGTGGGATGTGAAGACAATGGCGATGAGGGAATCAAAAGATCTAAACAAGCTGGAGCTTCACGACTTGTTTGCAAACCTAAAAGCTTATGAATTCGAATTGGAGACAAGAGCTGAAGCTGCTCCATCAACATCCCAGCCGACAAAAGCATTAGCAGCTACAACTGCTGAACAGTGCTCTCCAAGCACTAGTAACACAGCTGATCAACTCAGTGACGACGTCATGTCCCTCTTCGTAAAGAAGTTTGGGAAATACTTGAGAAGATCCTACAACCCTTCTGCTCCTTATAATAATGTTCATAAAAATGATAAAACTGTTTCTGATATTAACTGTTTTAATTGTGGACGTCCAGGGCATTTTGCAGCTGATTGCAACAGGACCAAGAAAGAAGATAGATACAGGAGAGATGACAAGAAAGAGGATCGATACAAACGAGATGACAAGACAGATGAGAGAACTGTCGACAGATCCAAGGATAGATCTAAGGATAGACGGATGAGGACAAGAGGTGATAAAAGACCCAGCCGCAAGAATGATCGCAAAGTGCTGATGGCTGAGGAAAGCACCAAAAGCTGGGCAGACAATGATTCAGATTCTTCATCCAGCAGTTCCTCATCAAGTGAAAGTGAACAGGAGGAGGTTCACTGTCTCATGGCTAATCAAACATCTGATGACGAGGTATTCGACTTCTCTAACATTGAATTTACACGAGAAGACCTTGTCAGTGCACTTAATGATATGGTCAAAGAGTACATGAAGCTTTCTCAGACAATGATTCAGATTCTTCATCCAGCAGTTCCTCATCAAGTGAAAGTGAACAGGAGGAGGTTCACTGTCTCATGGCTAATCAAACATCTGATGACGAGGTATTCGACTTCTCTAACATTGAATTTACACGAGAAGACCTTGTCAGTGCACTTAATGATATGGTCAAAGAGTACATGAAGCTTTCTCACTCATTTGAGGAAATCAAAGCTGAAAACGAAAATCTTAAAAATAGTTCAATTGAATCAAGCACTGACACGCTTGAGGACATTGACAGTTTGAAGATTGAGTTGAGTAAGCTGATGATGGAAAATGAATTGTTGAGAAATGAGTCTAGTGAGCTCAAAGCCGAAATTGAAAAATCAAATTTGACAATGAGCTCCTGGGCAAAGTCTTCTTCTTCTCTAGATAAGCTGTTTGGAATTCAGAAGCCAGCAAGTGATAGAACTGGCTTGGGTTTCAATAGTAGTGACAGCAGTGAAGGAGAAACAAGTACTCAGTCACAGCTGGTGTATGACAAGTTCAACAAGATGAGATTTGTCAAAGCCAACGTGATACATGATCCCTATGAGTCGATGACATAGAATGACCAGACCCCTCAGAAGTTGAACCATAAAGTAAAAGCTGGTACCGGCTTTCAAAAACCTGAGAACTCCAAGCCAAGCTGGCTAAAGAACAAACTGGACAAAGACAAAGCAAAAGCTGGTCGAAAGTCATTTGTTCCTAACCAGCCATGGCGTAGTTCAACGAAGGTAAAATATGGTTGGAAAAGGGTTCAGCCTAAGAGAGATCTAAATGATCAAAATATGAAATCAAAACTCAACAGATCTCAAAATTATGCACAGACCCTCACGGACTCTAGTACTGGAAAAACTGTCAAGGTAATTCATGTATGGGTCCCGAAAGGGGTAATCCGATCTAGACTCATGTAAAATTGGGTACCAAAAGCTGTTTGTATGATTGCAGGACAACAGGTATGAACCAACTGATGTATCAAATTTGTGGTACGTGGATAGCGGCCGTGCGCGACACATGACAGGAAACCAAAAGCTGCTATCAGAAGTTGTTCCACACAAAGGCGCAAAGATAGTATTTGGTGATAACGCATACGGTAACACTGTGGGTAAGTGTAATCTTATCCATGGTAACATCTCTATTTCAGACGTCTTAGTTGTTGATAATTTACGTTACAATTTGATTAGCATTAGTCAGCTGTGTGACAAAAGTTACACAGTTAAGTTTCAACAACACACATGCACAGTTCAGAGTCCACATGGTCTGACTGTTTTGGTAGGTAAACGTTCGGGGAATACCTACATAATCGATTGGTCAGAGCAGCTGGGATCTGAACAATTGTGCCTTGCAGCTGGCTCTTCCAAGAGCTGGTTGTGGCATCAAAGAATGAATCATCTGAACTTTAAAACACTTGCCAGGTTGAGTCAACATGATATGGTTTCTGGTATGCCAAAAATAAATTTTCTAAGGACAAGGTTTGTGCCGCTTGTCAGCTGGGTAAGCAAATTAAATCTACTTTCAAAAAGAAAGGCGGTAAACGTTTTTCCCGTAGCTTAGAGCTTTTACATATGGATCTTTTTGGTCCTATACCTGTAACTAGCTTAGGGGGAACGAATTACACCCTAGTTGTTATTGATGATTTTACAAAATTTACTTGGGTGTTGTTTTTAAAAGCAAAATTTTAAACCGCCGACCAGCTGATACGCCTTTTAAAATGTTTTCAAAATGACAAATCTTGTTCAGTCAACCGAATAAGAAGTGATCGTGGTACTGAGTTTTTAAATCATAAATTGACTTCTTATTTGGAAGACCTAGGAATAAAGCATGAGCTTTCAGCAGCTAGAACTCCTCAGTAGAACGGGCTTGCTGAGAGGAGAAATCGTACTTTAAAAGAAGCTGCTAGGTCTATGATTGCTTATTCTGGTGTCTCACAAAAATTTTGGGCAGAAGCAGTTAACACAGCGTGTTATACTGAAAACAGATCTATGATTAATAGGATGCACGATAAAACCCCATATGAGATCTGGAATGGCAAGAAAGAATAAGAAGTGATCGTGGTACTGAGTTTTTAAATCATAAATTGACTTCTTATTTGGAAGACCTAGGAATAAAGCATGAGCTTTCAGCAGCTAGAACTCCTCAGTAGAACGGGCTTGCTGAGAGGAGAAATCGTACTTTAAAAGAAGCTGCTAGGTCTATGATTGCTTATTCTGGTGTCTCACAAAAATTTTGGGCAGAAGCAGTTAACACAGCGTGTTATACTGAAAACAGATCTATGATTAATAGGATGCACGATAAAACCCCATATGAGATCTGGAATGGCAAGAAACCAGATATATCTTATTTCAGGGTGTTTGGGTGCAGATGTTTTATTCATAATAATGGCAAAAATCACCTAACAGCCTTTGAACCAAAATCTGATGCAGGAATATTCTTAGGTTATTCAGCAGTTAGCAAAGCATATCGCGTATTCAACAACAGAAGTCTAACAGTTGAAGAATCTGCACACGTGGTGTTCGATGAGACAAGCTTTAGATCCAATTCAGCTGCAAGCCTACATGATTCGTGTTCACGTCTGGAATCAACAAGCCTTGATGAGTCAGATGATGATGTGTTGCCACAAAGACAATCAGCTGAAGAACAACCAGCAGTGGACACGACGCAAAACATTGCTCAAAATGATCTGACAAGTACTCCAGCAGTTATTGATTTAACTAACGTTGATCAACTGCAGGATCGAGTCATCCAGGTGTACCAGCTGCTGAAGGAGAAGCAATCAACGCTCAATCAGATGGTGTGCAACTGGAGTGTTCTATTCATAGATCACCAGCTGAAGCATCAGCCGCTAGCACCTATCAGTTGGTATCTAAACCAACTGCTGATGCTCAAGAAGGAAGCGCACATCAGTTGGTATCAAGACCACCAGTTGATGCACCCGTCTCAAGTGATCATCAATTGGAATCCAGACCTACAACTGATACAAGAGCTGATCCATGCTCACATCTTGAACAATCACCTCAACAGATGGAATCAGACGCACAACCTAACAATGACAATCATCAATTGGCGTCAGCTGATCCAGTTGTTATCCAGCCAGCGACACAGGGGGAACAAGGAGCAAATCCCATTTTGATTCCGCATTCATCTCGCATATAGAACCTAAGATGATAGATGAAGCCTTAGCTGACCTCAGCTGGATAGATTCAATGCAAGAAGAACTTAATCAGTTTAAGCGTAACAATGTTTGGCAACTTGTACCTAGACCTTCTAATCATTCAGTTATAGGAACTCGATGGGTCTTTAGGAATAAACTGAATGAAGATGTGTAGTTACTAGAAACAAAGCTAGGCTGGTAGCACAAGGATTTAGACAAATGGAAGGTATAGATTTTGATGAAACCTTTGCACCAGTAGCTAGATTAGAAGCCATTCGCATGTTTTTAGCTTATACTGCATTTAAAGACTTCAAAGTCTTTCAGATGGATGTTAAGAGTGCATTTCTCAATGGCATTTTAACAGAGGAAGTGTATGTTGAACAACCTCCTGCACATCCAGATTTTGTTTACAAATTGAATAAAGCTTTATATGGGTTGAATCAAGCACCCAGAGCTTGGTATGATACACTATCAAAATTCCTTATTGAGCATGACTTCACGATAGGCACAGTAGATAAGACATTGTTTAAATTCACTAAAGATGATCATGTCTTATTAGTTCAAATATATGTTGATGATATTATTTTTGGGTCAACTAACCCCAAATTGTGCCACAAGTTTTCTAAGCTTATGCAGGATAAATTTGAGATGAGTATTATGGGGGAGTTGACGTTCTTTCTGGGCTTACAAGTACGACAACTGGAGAATGGTATACTCATTAACCAAGCCAAATACACGAAAGAACTGCTGAAGAAATTTGGCATGGACAATTGTTCAGCAGCTGCAACTCCAATGAGCTCTTCAATAAAAATGGACAAAGATGAAGCTAGAACTGCCATTGAAGTATCACTTTATCGTTGTATTATAGGCTCTTTGCTTTACTTAACTGCTAGTAGACCAGACATCATATTTGCTATCTGTATGTGTGCTAGATTCCAAGCAGAACCAAAGCAATCACATTATATAGCCGTGAAAAGAATTTTAAAATATCTTAAGGGTACTTCCAACGTGGGTCTTTAGTATCCCAAAGACTCAGGCTTTCAGCTAATTGGTTACAGTGATGCAGACTACGCAGGTGCAGGATTGATCGCAGGAGCACTAGCGGTACTTGTCAATTTTTAGGAGATCGTTTGATTTCCTGGTTTAGTAAGAAGCAGACGTCGATCGCAACATCAACAGCTGAAGCAGTACCTCGTAGCTGGCAGCTGCTGTGCTCAAATTCTTTGGATACAACATCAGCTGAAGGACTATGGCATCGATGCTTCTGAAGCGCCTATTCTCTGCGACAACACTAGTGCAATCGCGATCACCCAGAATCCAGTTTTGCATTCAAGAACAAAGCACATCGACATCATTTTATAAGGGACCACGTGCTAAAGAAAGACGTCCGATTGGAGTACGTGTCGACTGAGCAGCAAGTAGCTGACATCTTCACCAAACCTCTACCAGACGCTAAGTTTTCTTATTTTAGAAACATATTAGGTCTCCTTGAATTTCCTTAATTTGTGTGTGAGCTAACTATTTTGCAGGTTGTCAGCTATTGCTTAAATCAGCTGTGAGTCTTTTTTTCAGTGGGAACGCATAGACTTTCAGCTGAGGCAAGCACATTGCATTGGAGGATATCAGTCGTAGGGTGAACCAGGATCTGAATTGTTAAGAGGGACGTCAGCTGAATACGTAGCGTCTGGATACACTCAGATGTTACATATACACAGCTGATGCTTATTTGTAATCAGATCCTGCCACCCCTCAGCGATACATTAAAATCAGCAGTGATATTATTACAAATCACTGTACCAGCTGTGGCGATATCAAAATTGGCACGCGTCTTTTTAACTTATTTACTTTTTACATTGTAAGATTAAAATATTTTGAAAAACCTTTTACACTGTACGAGTAAGATAATTTAAAATCTTTTCAAAATCATTTTCAAAATTGTACGCGCCGTCGGATGCTTGACACGTGGATTGTCATCATTCCAATCGTCACATATACATCATTTCTTTCTTTTGTCGTTTACTATTCTTTAAATATATTACGGCATTTACTGTTTACCTCTTCACTTACCTTGCATATTTCTCTCTCGCGTACTCTTGTGCTCTGTGTATTTTCTTGCAAATCTTTCTCAGGCAATCCCTCATTTTCTCAACAACGACAATGGCATCCTCACTTTTTGTCAACACCGTCCACGTCTGCTTCGAATTTGTGCTTGCGATGGACAACACCGGTATGGTGGCGATGTTTGAATCCCTGGTGGCGACTGGATTGAAGGGCTTTCTAGGTTGCCCTGCCGTGATTCATGACGCCGCACTACTGGAGTTCTTTGAAAATGGAGAAGTTAGGGATGGTTTTGTTGTCAGTACAATAAATGGAGTGTCTGTGGAAATTTCTGAACAACTGCTTGCAGAGACGTTTGAGCTCCCGTGGAGGGTTTGACCAATTTGTTGGAGATTCTGAAGGATTTGGTGTTTGATGCGAAGAGCATCGTGTCTTTTTCTGGCGAACCAGTTAGTATCTCAGGGAAGAAGAAGGATATGAAGGTAGAATTTCGCCTTCTATGTGATATTCTGGCCAAAAATATCTCTGTAAAGGCCGGGTCATTCGATGCTATTACCCAAGAAAAATTTCTGATGATGGCTGCAATCATTTGTGGAGTGAGGATTAATTGGAGCAGGATGTGTTTCAACATTCTGAAGAACGTGGTAACTCCAGGAACGAGGCAAGCCAAAGGATATGCGATTCAGATTAGTCTTCTACTGGAGAATTTTCCAAATCTGGAACTTGGAGAATCCTTAGAGTTCCCTTCCTCAAAGATCCTTCCTGAGAAAATAGTGCACCGATATATCTCTTTGAATGACAAAATCGATGGAGAGGAAGTGTTTGATGTTCCAAGGGTGAAAAGGACACCCGTTAAAAGGGCTGTGTCCAAGAAAAGACCAGCTGTGACTACTGCGGAGGCCGAACCAGTGGTGAAGAAGAAAAGGACTACCAAAAGCAAGCCAGTGTCCTCAAAAGCCACTTTGGAGACTCTGCCTGTTGAAGCAGTGCCTCTTCAAATGATTGCGCCAACTACTGCTGCACGAACTAAGCAGCCACCCTTGCCCAAGAGAAAATCTCAGAAGAGGAAGAGAAGGTTGGTTCTCGGTTCTGAACATGAAATTGTTGATAGTGAGGCGGCTGTTGGTGGAACCTCTGTTGAGCAGGAACCAGCCGTAGAGCATGTTTTGAGGAACAGCAGATAGAAAACATGGATGATATTATTCAGCAAATTTTGACAGAGACGCTCAGTTGGAGACCGATGAGGAGATTGAAACAATCGATGTTGGTACTAGTGTTGGGGACCAGCAGTTAGAGACTTTTGATGCGGCTAACAGCAGGACAGATGCTGCAGCTGATTATTTTGTGGAAGAATCGACGGAGGAACTGGAGACAGTAGTAGTTGAACAATCGGCAGATGAGGCGATGTCTCTGGAGGACATCTTCTTGTCAATTCCAGTAGAGTGCCCAATACCGTCTGCCGGTGTGGAGATTACTAAGATTACCTTGGGAAAGAGTATCAAGATCCCATGAGTCAATGAAGGGGGCTGGTACAAGGCTGGTCTTCCCAAGATTCTTGAAACTGACAAGGGGAAGGCGCCTCTTCAGGAAAGAGACCCCGTTAAAGGTAATCCAGTGAAGGAACAAATTTTACTGATTCTTGCAGATATTGAGTGTCTTGTACAGTTGAGGGAGCAGGTGATAGACGAAGTGGATAAATTCTTTAATTCTTTTAGCTTCAAAAAGCTACCACATACGAAGATTGAGGAGATATCTGCTAAGGAGGCTCTCATTTTGTCGTGGGATGAAATAGATTCCACAAGAGTAGCTCTCAACCGGAAGATGTACATACTGACTAAGTATAGAGAGTTGCTGATCAGGAAAGTTTTGGAAGCCAGGAAATTAAATTTTGTCCCAGGTGAAGGATCATCTGCCACTGATCTCAAAATTCTGGAGAAGCTCTCCGATTTTCATATGGTAGTGGTAGAAGACCTGAAGGAACAGGCAATGGCACGCGGATCTTAAATGGGAGAAGAAGTGTTGCTCTAAAATTTTTGAAGGTCGCCCACGTGATAGAGGAGCTATAATTTCCAGAACCAACACCAACACCCGATCTTCTTGCTGGATTAGAACTATGCTCTGTGTTGATGGTGTTTGGTTGATTGAACCTTGTGCTGATCATTGGGTGAAGATACCAAAGAGGGTTGTGAATAGTGAGATTTCTCGACAACGATCTTATGAGGACACTCTACCTCCTGTCAGTGCATTCTTCAAGTTGATGAGAAAGAGATGGGCAGATGTGTGCTTAGAGGTTTGTGAATTCTTTGCTTCCGAGAAATTTCTACCAGTTGGTTCTGTGAATTTTTGCCAAAACTCTTTCAGTTATTGAACCAGTTTCTCATTTTGTCTCTCGTCAGCCGACAATATTTTCTTTGCGGTTATCTCAGTTGTGTACAGTTTTTGTTCAATACAGTTTATTCAGTGGGTTGAGTATAGCTGATATTAGCAGTTTTATTTCGAATATTGCAATGGACAGAACAGTTTTGAGAAATGTACAGATTGCTCAGAATTAAGTTTCAGTTGCTACCAATGCACAGTTATTTTTGGACCAGCGTCCTCACTCTTCATCCACCTCCACTGATTCTTCCTTGAATTTTGATGACAATGAAATTCGTGTGAAGACGAAGTAGCCTCTCCTCATATCCCTCTACCAGCTGTTGCTTCCAATATCACAGAAACCCTTGCTCGGATACGTGCTTCAGTTGACCAGATTCGTTTTGAGCAAATCAGGCGCAAAGATGATGTTGATAGACTTAGAGATACGCTCTTAATGCACATCAGAGACATTGAGAAGAAGTCTAAAGAACGCTTTGATGAACTGGACAGAGTGAACAGGGCATCGCGCATAGATAGTCAAGATATAAGGACCGTCCTGTCACTGGATATCTGTTCCTCTCAGAAGCAGCTAAGTGCCCAGATTTCTGCTGCTGCTATCGATAATGTTGATGTTTGTAGGGAGGTGAAAGAGATTCATGCTAAAATTGATGACTTAGGTAGTCATGTTGCTACTATTCGGAGCGAACAACTGGATTTCCGAGCGAAAGAAGAGGAAAATTATTTGAACCTGTCTAACCAGCTTGGTGACATCGTCGATTTTCTAAGAGGCAGTGATGCCAAAAAGGGGGAAGGTAGTAGCAGCAGCCCTCAACCACCTCCTGACGATCACAGCCGACCCAGTGGAGGAACTGATGGAAGTGGCAGTGGAGCACAAGGCCAAATTCGACCTGGTTTAGGCAGTGGTAACAGAGGCAGTGGCAGTGGTATCAGTCAGAGTGGAGGAAACAGGAGTGGATCTTCAAAACGAAGGAGCAGTGGTGGTGAGTCGCCTGTGCGTAACGTAAGATATGGTACATATCCACCTACTGTCGTACCCAAAAGGAGTGTTACATAGGATTACTGGAGAGAAGGATTTTTAGTATTCCGTTATCTTGTACAAATATTATGTACAATTTTTCAGTTTAATGAAAGCAGCAGACTTTGCGTTTTTTATCTTTTGATCATCTATATAAGACGATAGGCTGCTAAGTTTTGTTATCACCAAAAATGGGGAAATTGTTAAGATAAAATTTATTAGTTTTGGTGATAACAAAATAAGACTAGTTACTACTGGACAATCAGCCGATGCAGTCAACAACTTCGCATATTCAGATGTCAGTTTTTGAGTTGAAGAAGTCAGAAAATTGGTGTGAATATTTCAGTTTTTAGATTTCAGATCTTGGTATTTAGGAATATTTCAGAGGATGAATTTGCACGAAGCTATCAGTTTCTGGTATCGGGTTCTTATTTCAGTCGTGAAGAACAATCCAGTTGTTGATCTAGGGTGACGCTATCAGAATTTGGTATTCATTCAGCCGTTGTGTTCTTATGTCAGAAGTATATCGATTCAGTAGTTGGAGTTCACTTCAGTAGTCAACATATTTCAGCAGTTGGATATTCACATCAGTAGCGAGTGCATTTCAGCAGTTGGATATATAATTCAGTAGTAAGTATCTTCAGTTGTTGGCTACAGTGTCTTTGATTCAGTCGTAGAATATTCAGTCGTTGCAACCAGTTATTATTTCTCAATTTTCAAAGAGAAGAATATTTCAGACGTTGGGAGATATTTCAGGCGTTGGATATCTAATCAGCAGTTGATATGATCAGTCGGTGGTAGTTATGATCAGCAGTTGTATTCTACTTCAGTAGCGAGCATAATCAGTCGATGGTAAGTATTCAGCAGTTGGGTGATTATTTCAGAAGGAAGTATACTCAGTCGTTGGTAAATATTATCACATGGTGTTATCAGCCGTAACCATTTTGATGATAGCTAAGCTACGTCTTTTGGATAAGTTGAAACGACAACGTTTGGTATATGCGCTCATTCAGTCGTTGGTTAGCTTTCAGCTGCTGGTATTATTAAAGTGTTTAAAGCACCCAGTCGTTGCAAATACTTTCAAGCATATTTTAGCTGCAACTTCCTTAACAACGATGAGAGAAATCAATGGAGTACATTCAGGCGCAAACGCGAATCGATTCAAACGTAATCACAGTTCGAATTGGAGCAAATCAATGGTCAATATTGAATCGTACATATGCCTGGAATTAAGGAGACAACGTTGGTACTATTTTGGGTAAATAGTAAACATTTACAGAGGACGTTATATGGTGTTTGCACAGAAATGGAAACATGACAATTTGGCTCTGACGATGTGCAAGTTACCATGTAGTGGAGCAGTACACACCATTGTTAGAGTAGTTGCCCAACTAGCCAACTTGTGGCGTGTGGGTTTTATAGACTCTTGTACAAACAGTCTTTATATATGATATTCGCATTTACTTATATGGCGTTCTTTACTTTCATTATGTGTGTAATGATTTACAATTGCGTTGAGTAAAGACCTAGAATGCACTAAAGCGTATGTTAGATGTGATAGTGAGTATGACGGCTATCATGAAACACATCTAGGGTGAGACCCCGATGCATGTAGGAGTCGATGCATCGTTGTCGAGGATTCACCGCTCGCAGACATGCGTGGATATCCTATGCTATCTGAGGAGATAATAGTGTATAAATCTCTGGCCAGAGTACTAGAAGTGTTTTAGGTAAATGTGTTTACCTAGTTACACTCGTGATGTCACTATTCGATCTCGAAGATGTATGCATAGTTATCGGATCTATAGCGACTCTCGATTTACCAATGGTCGTTGATCTGATCGGGATATATGGATTGAAAGGACCGTACTATACGCTAACCACGACCGACTGGTTCTTGCAGGCACTATCAGTGATACCTAGGGGATCATGGGGTGATGTTGCTAGACGCTTTACCATGATCCGTTGGGCAGGTCCAGAATTGTGATCCCGGAGCCACAATGGTTGTGGGCCCACGGCTAGCTGTATCCCTGAACCATTGAGGGTCACACAAGTACTAGATTCGAGATTCCCGCACGGATACTCAGCTCAATGTGTTGAGCACGAGAAGAGGATTTCGGGAAGTGCGACTTCCCAAAAGTCAACAGGGGTCAAACCGGGGTTTCCCGCTGTTGAGGGGCAAAACGGTCATTTGCACTGGGGTTCTGAAAAACGGTTTTTCAGATCATATTATTCAGTTTCGGAAACTGAGTCGATCGGTCCGATTTGATCGGTGATCGGAGTTACGATGAAGTCTCGGTGGTGGAGATGAACTGAATGTTCATTGTTGGACCCGGGCCCGTTGGGCCGGTCCAAATCCAACACTTAATCTATTTAAATATACTTAAGAGACTTGATTAATAACTTGATACAACCTAACCCTAGACACAAAGTGGCCGCCTCCTTCCCTCCTCTCTAAAGCCGCCGCCGCCGCCCGCCGTGAGCCGCCGCCGCCGCCTCGAGTTGCCGGAATTCATTCCGGCCAATTCGACGAAGAGAATCCGTTCGTGCAGAATTTGTCAGTGCTTCTAGTTCAGGCTGACAAAGGAGTCTCGGTTCTGGTCGTGGACCGGATTGGCGATTTCTACCGCAGTCTACCGAGAAGAGCCGACGTTATTGTAACTACGGTTGGAGCCAGGCACAAGTGCCAGCAAGGTAGTGGTTTTGAACCCCCTATGTATGTCGATAATTGTTATTGAATTTTTCGTATTGATCCGTGGCTGGCAACCACGGACCGCATAGCTCTCGCGATCGATCATCCCAATGTTACTTTATATATGTTGATATATAGAATAATTGAATCCGCATGTTTGCATGTTTTAAATTAGATTTAAATATGCATGAGACCAAAATTTTCCAAAAATAAAATCCCTCGTTTTAAATTTGATTTAAAACTTATATCAAGATAAAATTTTATTCGATAAACAAAAGGGTATTTAAAATTGTTTAAATTAACCATACCTTCCATCAACAATGGGTGTACGTCGATACTACCCGTATACATGGCCCGGCTCATATTATTGAGGGGGTCATGTATGCCGGAAAGTTGTCCACGCCATTGACAACTGTTGTGAGTCGGTTGGAACTCCCTTTAACGTTTGCTCATATTATTGGGGACGTTAAGGGGACCGTCCTTCACGACTCAACATTGATGGGTGGGTCTTGACACGTGATAGTAAATGGCGTCATATTATTGGGCCTTTACTGGACGTGAGGTGAATACATGGAGGTTGCACCGGCTGCAATCGGAAACTACCTTTTGGGGGTCATGGATGGCTGATATTATTCGGGTCCATGATCGCTTGATTGGGCTCCGTGTACCCACTAAAGAAACCTGTTTTCTCGATTTCATTAGAGGGTGGTGAAATCGTTAAAATAGTGGGAGGGTAATTCATAAAACTAAATGACCATGTTTTATGTCTTAGCGTTTATTTTTATATAGTCAGTAATGCATGTCTGTTTTCTTTTCAGTATAACTGCTATAAAAATGGTTTCGATGAAAAACCCGCTTGCTGCTATACTGGATAGCAACAGG
>KV011358.1:0-20871 GCA_001598015.1 Dorcoceras hygrometricum
GCAAAAATCAGCAGGCACAACTCTCGCAAGCAAAACAAACCATCTGCTGATCGCGCGAAGTTCTCAAAACGACGACGCATCTCGACGCCTATGAAATTGCGCATCTGCTGAAC
This sequence comes from Dorcoceras hygrometricum, assembly GCA_001598015.1. NCBI lineage: Eukaryota > Viridiplantae > Streptophyta > Magnoliopsida > Lamiales > Gesneriaceae > Dorcoceras > Dorcoceras hygrometricum. The sequence continues at coordinate 114 of KV011358.1, forward strand.
TCTCAACGAAAAGCTCAAAACGCAGCGTTTCCACTAACTCAAACGACGCCGCTTCTCAACGCTAGTATTGCGCATCTGCTGATCAGCAGCAAGCAATACAACGAAATTACAATCAGCAGCAAACATCACGTCACGCCTACGCCATCAAATCTATCAGCAGCTCTCAACCATCGTTTCTCCAAAAATCAACGCTACACTCAAAAATTCAGCAGGAACTTCATCCCTTTCGCAATTTCCTCAAATCACGCGAGATTAATCCCAATTCAAATCAATTAATCACCAATCTAACTTCTCAATCCTCACAGGTGGAGTCTGAGTCAATGACGACGTGTGAGTGTTTATCAAAAGGTCGGCGATTCCACGAAGCCATTGCTGTTTTGTTGTTTTGGATCTTTGTTAACCTTGTACTGAGATCTGTTGCAACAAGAGAGATATCATGTAGAATTCCGACAGTTGTAATATTCGCTATTGCATCATGTATTTGGGAACTATTTATATGAATCTGTTTTTTTTTTGTTAATTGGCGCCAACTATCAGACTTCGAATTTTTCATTTTTATCATTCCAACCCTTCGATTATCACTTTTATTTCGTTTTTCTCAAACTCGTGGCCCCGTAAGGTCTGGGTGCTACACACTTGGTATCAGAGCATGGTCCAGAGATAAACACATGCACTCCTCGCTGGAACAGATTTCATCGACCGTTTCTCCGGAGCAGTGAGTTTTCTTTTATGTTTTAGAGCATGTATCTTTTGATTCTTACATGTTCTGATGTTCATATGTGGTGGATTACGGGCTATATTAATATGTCTGGCAGAGGAATGGGAAGGAGAAATACCTCTGAGGAGGAACCCAGTCCAGATAGCAACGCTAGTATTGCCCAACTTCTTAGGTTGCTGGTAGAACAGCAGGGTAGAGGCAATGGTCAATCCTCTAGTAGTAGAGGACCCAGCAACGATGATCCTCAAGAACGATTTCGAAGACAGAAGCCAAAGGAGTTTAGCGGCACAACAGACCCCTTTGTTGCAGAGAGCTGGATAAAATCAATGGAGGTGATATTTGAATATCTCCAGACGCCAGACTTAGAAAGAGCCAGATGTGCAATTTACATGTTGAGGGACGATTCAATGCTCTGGTGGGAAGGAGCAAAGTTAGCAGTGAATGTGATGAACCTCCCCTGGGAAGAGTTCAAGAAGGTGTTCTTTGCGCAGTACTTAACAGAGGACAAGAGATCTGAATTGAAAAGAGAATTCTTGATGATCAAGCAAGGGGATATGACTGTTCAGGAGTATGTTCGAAAGTTGGAACGAGGATGTTATTTTGTGCCTTTGATTGGAGCAGATCCTAGGGAGAAATTACGACACTTTGTCGATGGATTGAAACCAGCGCTTAGGCATGATGTGAGGCTTGTGGAACCAAAGGATTATAGAAGTGCGGTGGATAAGGCTCTGAGAGCTGACCAAGATTGGAAAGCTGTTGTGGAAGACCGACAACTGAAGAGGCAGGTTCTCCAACAAAAAGACCAGCGACCACCCAAGAAGCCATATAAGAATCAACAGCGATCACAAGGACAGAAGCATCAGGAGAAGAAACCTCTGGATGTACAACCCATTAGCGCGGTTTCAGCAGTTGCTAACAGACCTCAGTGTCCCAAATGTCAGAAGAACCACCCTGGCCCTTGTAGATTTGGACTGAATGTTTGTTAGATGTGGAGTACCAGGGCATGTTATTAAGAACTGCCCGAATTCGAAGCAAATGGTGACCAGCAGGGCTTATGTCATGACAACCGAGCAAGCCAATCCAGATTCTACAATGGCTACAGGTAAGATCTTGATCGCTGGAATTCCCTCTTTAGCTCTTATAGATTCAGGTGCGACGCATTCGTTTATAGCGGCAGACTTTGCTAAGAAATTACCTGTCAGACCTGACCAAGTGACCATGGGATTTTGTGTAACGGTGCCCTCTGGAGAAGAGTTAGTGTCCCATGACTTATTTCGTGATTCGGAGATCAGACTTCAAGGACATTTGGTCACTGCTGATTTGATCGTTTTACCCATGCCGGAATTCGATATGATTTTAGGAATGGACTGGCTAACTAAGTATGGAGTAGTGATAGATTTCAAACTTAGAACCGTGGTGGTAAAACCCCCTAAGGGAGACTGGTTCACGTTCGAAGCTAGTGAAATCTGCAAGATCCCTCCTATTATTTCAGCTCTTAAGGCTCATAGTTGTTTGAGGAAAGGAGGATTAGGATTTTTGACAAGCCTATCATCCTTAACGATTACCAGTAGGCCCCAGCTTCCTGATGTTGAGATAGTAAAGGAATTCCCCGAGGTTTTTCCGGATGATATATTTGGACTACCACTCGATAGGGAGCTGGAATTCGCAATTGATTTAGTACCAGGAGCAGCCCCAGTTTCCAAACCACCCTATCGACTTTCCCCATCAGAAATGAGGGAGTTGAAGGAGCAAATATAGGAACTGCTGGACAAAGGATTTATCAGACCTAGCACATCGCCATGGGGAGCCCCTGTTTTGTTCGTCAAGAAAAAGGACGGGTGTTTGAGATTGTGTATAGACTATAGAGAACTGAATAAGCTAACCATTAAGAATAAATATCCCTTGCCTAGAATTGAGGATTGATCAGTTGAAGGGATCTGTAGTTTTCTCTAAGATCGATTTGAGGTCCGGTTATCATCAAATGAAGATAAAGCCAGCGGAAATCTACAAGACAGCTTTTAGAACGCGTTACGGCCATTATGAATTTTTGGTAATGTCTTTTGGACTCACGAACGCCCCTTCAGCTTTTATGGATTTGATGAACAGAGTTTTCCAACCCTTTCTAGACCAATTTGTAGTTGTGTTCATCGATGATATCCTAGTATATTCTAGGAGCAGATTCGAGCATGCGTTTTGGTAATGTCTTTTGGACTCACGAACGCCCCTTCAGCTTTTATGGATTTGATGAACAGAGTTTTCCAACCCTTTCTAGACCAATTTGTAGTTGTGTTCATCGATGATATCCTAGTATATTCTAGGAGCAGATTCGAGCATGCGAACCACTTGAGGACGGTGCTCCAGACCTTGAAGGATAAACAGTTGTTTGCCAAATATAGTAAATGTGACTTCTGGTTGGAGAAAGTGGCTTTCTTAGGACATATTATATCTGAGAATGAATTGGAGGTAGACCCTGCAAAGGTAGAAGCCGTCCGTGATTGGCCAGTGCCAAAGTATTTTTCTAAAGTTAGAAGCTTTCTGGGTTTAGCCGGTTACTATAGACGTTTTATCAAGGGATTTTCGAAGATCGCTGTCCCTTTGACATCCCTAACTAGGAAACTGATCAAGTTTGAGTGGACTCCGGAATGCCAAGGCAGTTTCAAACAGTTGAAGCAAGCGCTGATTGAGGCCCCTGTGCTAACTATGCCATCTGATCAAGGGAAGTTTGTAATTTACACAGATGCGTCCAAGTTGGGATTAGGCGCCGTATTGATGCAAGATCATCGAGTGATTTCTTACGCTTCGAGGCAACTGAAGAATCACGAGAAAAACTTCCCACGCATGACTTGGAGTTGGCAGCAGTAGTGTTCGCCCTTAAGATCTGGAGGCATTACTTTTATGGGGAGAAATGCGAGATATTCACAGACCACAAAAGTCTAAAATACTTTTTCACTCAGAAGGAATTAAATATGAGGCAGAGGAGATGGTTGGAATTGGTGAAGGATTACGATTGCACAATCAGTTATCACCCAGGGAAAGCCAATGTAGTCGCTGATGCCTTGAGTAGGAAATCTGTTGGTTTAGCTCAGATATCTGTCTAGAGATTATTGGCGCATGATATTGAGAAGTCTGGAATCGAAGTGGTGCCCAGCGGTAACGCGATAGTGTTGTCAGAACTCTCCATAAGGTCAAATCTGTTAGACCAGATTCGTGAGGGACAATTAGCTGATGAGCAACTCCAGAAGTGGGTGAAACAAGACAAAGAGAGAGGCAGCAACCTCTATTTCTCAAGAGAAGGAATCATTAGATTTCAGGGAAGAATCTGGGTACCCAAGGTCGACACTTTGAGAACAGATCTTATGAAGGACGCTCACTCAACCCCTTACTCCGTTCACCCGGGAGGCACTAAAATGTATAAAGATCTTCAGAAGCTTTACTGGTGGCCGGGAATGAAAAGAGACATCGCCAGATTTGTCTCCGAATGTTTAACATGCCAAGTGGTGAAAGCTGAGCACCAGAGGCCAGCAGGAATGTTGAAACCGTTGCCCATTCCAGAGTGGAAGTGGGACTGTATAGCCATGGATTTTGTGGTTGGACTGCCCAGAACTTCCCAAGGGTATAATTCTATTTGGGTTGTAGTGGATAGACTTACTAAATCTGCTCACGTTTTGCCGATAAAGACAACTTACGATGTGGGTAGATATTCAGAATTGTATATAAAAGAGATTGTCGGACTTCATGGCATTCCAGTGTCAATTGTATCTGATAGGGACTCCAAGTTCACGTCCGCATTTTGGAAGAGTCTACATCGAGCTTTAGGAACAAAGCTGACATTTATTACAACCTTTCATCCACAAACCGATGGACAATCAGAAAGAGTGATCCAGATTTTAGAGGATTTACTCAGAGCGTGTATTATAGATTTCTCAGAAGGATGGGATCTGAAATTACCGTTGGTTGAATTTGCATATAATAATAGCTTCCAAGCTTCTATCCAGATGGCCCCTTATGAAGCTCTCTACGGACGCAAATGTAGAACGCCTCTTCATTGGGATGAGATAGGAGAGCGAAATGGTTTAGGACCAGATCTGGTAGAGCAAACAGTGTACGCTATTAGAAAAATCAAGGAGAGGATGAAAGCTGCCCAAAGCAGGCAAAAGAGCTATGCGGACAATAGAAGAAGAGAGTTGAATTTTGACGTTGGTGATCACGTCTTTTTGAAAGTGGCTCCAATGAAAGGAGTAATGCGATTTGGAAAGAAGGGAAAATTGAGCCCCAGATATATTGGTCCCTATGAGATCTTGGACAAGGTAGGAACGTTGGCATATCGATTAGCATTGCCGCCACAATTATATTCAGTGCATAATGTATTCCACGTATCAGCTTTGAGGAAATACGTTCCCCACCCATCGCACATATTGAATGCTGAACCAATTCACTTAGCACCAGACTTGAGCTACGAAGAAAGACCTGAGAAAATCCTTCTTAGGGAGATTAGGAATCTGAGGAACCGTAGCATACCCATGGTAAAAGTTCAGTGGTCGAATCAGACGGAACGAGAAGCTAGTGGGAAACGAAAGCTGATATGCATAGTTGTTACCCAGATTTGTTCGGTAAGTAAATTTCGAGGACGAAATTTTTATAAGGTGGATAGAGTTGTAGCGCCCCAAAATCCATAGGACCACAATTTCTAGTCCTTTTAATTTAAGGACCTTTTCGAAATCCAGTTTTCAGCATTGTCTATCTATTCGAAAGTCGATTTCTATTTTTCAGATTTCACGAGGTGCATGAGGTCTGTTGGATGTATCCTCGAGCGCAGGATGAGCATTAATTAGATTTCACAAACAAAAAAATGGTTTTGAATGGGAGAATGACTCTTTTTCAGATTTGTGCAGCGCTTTGACAAATCAAAATAGTGACAGGGACTTTTAATAAAATTTTTAGGGAAGTAGGTGTGGTTCACCATGCCTACTCAAGTATTTCTCCCTGTTCAAAATCATACTCCCATACTTGTGTACTTGTGCACTATAAAAACCAATGATTTTAATTAGATTTCACAAACAAAAAAATGGTTTTGAATGGGAGAATGACTCTTTTTCAGATTTGTGCAGCGCTTTGACAAATCAAAATAGTGACAGGGACTTTTAATAAAATTTTTAGGGAAGTAGGTGTGGTTCACCATGCCTACTCAAGTATTTCTCCCTGTTCAAAATCATACTCCCATACTTGTGTACTTGTGCACTATAAAAACCAATGATTTACGAGAGAAGTTTCATTTTTCACTTAATAACCTGTTGAAGCTCATCTTGGTGTTCAAGGAGACTCTCCGTGTGACCTGCTGCAATTCGTGAATTCTCAGTGTTAAGGCAAGTAAATATGATTCTTGCTACACCATATAAGCATATGTATTGTTCTCCTTTCATTTCGCAGTTTCATGCATGAGGTTATGTTCATGTTCTGCTGATTTAAAATGCTTGTTGAAACTGGTTCACAGTAGTTTTGTATGAAAACTTAAAAATATGTTTCACGATGTTGATGGAGATGATAATGTTGATTTTAAAACGCTGAGCATTCCAGCTTTCTGTTCATTGTGAAGTTGTAGAGATGTTCTTTTCCTTCGGTTAGAAAGTAACGTTCGAACTTGACTTCACGAAGCTGGTGAAGCTGGTAGAATCAGATATTTGTTCTGGTTTGATAGGCATAACTAGTAACGTTGCTGGTCGTTCGTAATGTAGTAATATCAAGTTCCTTAAGCAAACTACTGTTCATTTCACGAGAGATATGTTGACAGCTTTGTTTGTGTTTTCACGAGAGATCTGTTGACAGCAAACTACTGTTTATTTCACGAGAGATCTGTTGACAGCTTTGTTTGTGTTTTCACGAGAGATCTATTGACAGCAAACTACTTTTCATTTCACGAGAGATCTGTTGACAGCAAACTACTGTTCATTTCACGAGAGATCTGTTCATAGCTTTGTTCATTTCAAAGAGTAAGAAATATGTTGACAGTTTGTTCGCGTCATCTCATAGAGTCTGTTGTCAGAAACCTTTGCACTAGAGAGATCTGTTTTCCACTAGCGATAACCATTGTACAGTAGAAGTCTGTTTCCTAACCCGCAGTGTTATTCTATGTCACCAGACCCCTTCCATAGTTGTTCTCTGCTAGCGATAGTTTTCTACAGTAAACATCTGAACCTTAGTAGCGTTAACGACCCTCAAGACACATCTGTTAAGACTTCTGAAATTCATCTCAAAGTCAAACATTGTTTCTTTCAGATTTCTGCCTATCCTCTATTTCAGTTGGATGCTCAGTGAAAATGTTTGTATGGAAAATCGATTTTAAATAAGTGAACCTGATGATTATGAGATATGGTTTAAACCAGAAGTTTTTTAAAGGAAGAAAATTGATCAGAGTTTACGATTTATGGCAAAGATAATGACAGTCCATATTGGAAGGGTGAGCAATAGACGAGCGGGTCGGTTGCCCCTTCATATTGGGTGAGACTTCACCATATAGTAACTGATATCAGTAGTCATTCGATCGAGTGCAACGGGACTTTCTGAGCCATAAGTCTAACGAAAATATTGATGGTGGAATCTGAGTTTTTCCACAGAATGGTTTACGATGAGATCATATGTTTTAATGCCTTCCTTTAAACTGTGATGTTTTATGTAATGTAATGCCTGCACATTGTGTTTTGTTACTCTCAGTTTTGCTTGCTGAGCCCCTAGGCTCACTAGCTTTCTTGGTGCAGGTGAGTCAGCGCCGGAGCAATTGGGAGGTGGAGTCTGAGTCAGTGACGGCGTGTGAGTGTTTATCGAAAGGCCGGCGATTCCACGAAGCCATTGTTGTTTTGTTGTTTTGGATCTTTGTTAACCTTGTACTGAGATCTGTTGCAACAACAAAGAATTCATGTAGAATTCCGACAGTTGTAATATTCGCTATTGCATCATGTATTTGGGAACTGTTATATGAATCTGTTTTTTTTTGTTAATTTGCGCCAACTATCAGACTTCGATTTTTTTTATTTTTATCATTCCAACCCTTCGATTATCTCTTTTATTTCGTTTTTCTCAAACTCGTGGCCCCGTAAGGTCTGGGTGCTACAGGGCTGCTTTAGTCGTGCTTTTAACCATTGCAGGTTATCCTGATGGTGCAGCTGCACCATATGGTGCATCAGCTAGTGGAGCCCCTTAGGGAGTCGATCGAGTGTCCCAGTTACGGTGTGTGTGCATGTATATATATATATATATATTTGATCTAGTCATTTACTAGGGGATGCCCTGTGTAGTTCTTGGTACTTTAAGATTCGATGTTGTTATTTTTCTGTTGGATATATTGTGATCCAGGAGATTGGAAATTTTTATTACATGGCTTTTTACATGTATTGTGTGCAGGACTAGCTCTGCTTGTGTTTGCAAATAATTTTAAAGGATTTTTCTATTAAGTCCTCTAGTGATATACTAGTATCAATATTTGAAGTATTCAAATATTTTAACTCGTGTTTTTTGTATCAGGCCCAAAAAGAAAAATTTTAACCCACTTGTAAGCTTCCAAATTTATCGTATATTGTGCTTAATTCTTGATTAAGAGCACCGGGCCTGACACATGTCTGACTGGAGACTCCTCAGTATATCCATGATATCGGTTTGCTACTTCCGTATCACGGTTAGTTTAACCTCCACTCCAATCACACGTTCTTCAAATCTTTGAAGATGATATGGAGTGGGTGGATTTGGACTGCATGGAGGTGGACTGCACGGAGGTTTACTATGCAGAGGTAGACCGTATGGAGGTAGACTGCCGGGAGGTGGATTGTGGGGAGTTGGACTGCAGGGAGGTGGACTGTGGGGAGGTGGACTGAGAGGCAACTATGCATCCGCCAAAGAATTTTGGATGCACACTACCTTCAGTCCACAGCTCATCAACTCTGACATGCGTCGTGTCACTGCGCATTCATTTGAAACATCGATCCCTTGAAAGATTATGTGCAGATAACAACTTTGCAGAGGCGGAGTAAGCATCCCAGATATATACTACATTTATTACTTTCTATCAGCTAAAACATATGCAAACACAAATTTAAATAAATTGAATTCCATACTTACCTCAAGTCAGACACTATTGAATGCAGCAGTGACATCATTGAGGGAAGGGGAATGGTTCTTATGCCATTCCTCGTTATCCAATGGCACGTCCATGGTAGATACGTCTGCATCATCTCTACGAGTCACAAAAGTCCCACCAACAACACTGAATACTCCATAAGCCAGATCTTGCAAAAAAGAATAAATCACATATTAGAATGAAATATCATTTAAAATATTAATCTATAGAAACATATGATTTTGATATACCTGCAATGACTGAAAAAACCTATTGATGTGGAAGCTGCCGAATCCCCTAAACATCGGATCCATCTTCCACTTTTTGAGTAATTTCTGAAAATAATCAAATATACCTTCCAAGTCTTTTTAAAGACAAAATACAGCTTCTCGTGGGTAGGGGTGAGTATTCGATCGGTTCGGTTACCAACAGAACCGATTTTTTTAAAACCGAACATAACCGAAATTTTTTTAGCTAACCGACCGAATTATTTTCAATAACTGATAATAACCGAAACAGAAAAAAAATCTGTTATTTCGTCAGTGATCGAAATAATAGATATTTTTTGGAAAAGTTTTGTGAAGGGCAGCGTTGCATTGCAGGTCTCATTTCCATCAGAAATACAATTAGTATATACCTCAAACTTTCCTGAGTCCACATAGAAGCATGAGCATCACAAAAAACTGTTAACAAAAACAATCCAAAGAAAGATATTAAAATGACAAAATTTCAAAGATTAATCTTCTTTCAGAGAGAGAGGGTTAAGTTTCAAACCTCAATAATGCACAAATCGCAAATCAAAATTCAATCCATCGTCAGATCAAAACCATCAACGATGGCCTGAGAAAGAGAGCCAAGAGTTGATGGCATCCAGATTATCTTGACCTTCAAACCTGCAGTGTGCCACTGAAATTTGAAAGAAATGAAACAAATGATGACAAAGCATTCTAATGAGATTTCCCTGTCGCCAGATTCTTCACACAACTTCGGCCAAAGTGGAACTTGCTAAAAAAAGCATGAAAAATTTCACCAATTCATAGAGTTCAGGATATACAAATCCTAGGGCAACCTGTTCGGTGCCTAAATTCTGTGAATACAGGCATCTGCCATCACCCCTGAATCATGTCGACATTCTTTATACATTGTTTCACCACTAACCAGGTCAAAATAGGATTCATCGATCAACTATATGGACTTGATACAGAAACGCTTTCTAAGACTTAATAACAGTTTATAACATCATTTCAAAGGGTGGAAGATGTTACAAGAATGCATAAAACATTAAACTTCAAAAACATCTGGGTGCACAAGAAACATTCAAAACATAAATCAACACATAAATTCAGTAGCTCAGTATTGTATGATCCAGAGACATAGGCAACTTTCTCCTTAATCATCGTAGTGCTTATGGTGATGGTGATGCTTGTAGCGAGGCTTCTCCTCATCACCAGAGCTATCATCAGCATCTCCCTAAAAATCATGTAAATCAAATAACAACAAACTTGTCAAAAGAAATGATAGTGCAAAGAAAGAATGATTTTGAGTCCACGTATGTTTATCCAAAAGTTTATCTCAAGGACAAAGCTAACAAACCGCTGCAATTCACTCACCCATTTATGTTGTCGAAGAAGAATCCAACACGAGTTTTGAAACATCTGAAAATAGATAGTGACAAATATGAAACATAAGTTAGTATTTTATATGATAAATAAAAATATGACAATGCTTGTGTTAAAAAAAAAAAAAACAAATTAACCGCTTTCAAGTTTTTCAAGATCCTCCAAAGTCTCTTCAACATTGATTGGTATTGGGGATGAACGGAGTCAATCTTGCGTACAAATAAGGCTTTCCACAACCATAGGAGTCAATGAACTTCTAACGCAATCAAGTACTCGACCACGGGTACTGAAAGCAGATTCAGAAGCAACTGTGGAAATATGAATGGCCAAAAAATCTCGAGCAATTTGAGCAAATATGGGAAATCTATGACAATTTTGCTTCCACCATCCCAAAATATCAAAAGACTCATGATACTCTTCAACCATTTCATTAAGATACTTGTCAAGCTCTGACATAGTCCCATCACCAAAACTATGTGCCTTTTGTCTCTTGTATTTTTCAAGGATTGATTGTCTTTTCAGATCAGTTTGGCTCAAAGTTTTAGGCTCAATATCACTTGGTTCTTGAATAGACAACATATTTGAGGTGTTAGGTTCCAATCTTCTCCTTCTAATTCTTGTACAAAGCAACCAAAGTCTCCTTCACCATCTTTCCTACTCTTGCACCATTTTCGGCTCCGTACAACTCACAGACATAACTTCTACAAAATCCAACTTATGCCTTGGATCAAGCACCACCGCAATATAAAAACCTATTCATTTTGTCAGGATCTCTCCAATATTTGTCAAATTTTTTTTCTGTTCTAGCACCCATGGAATACACATCAATATCTTCACTTTCTTGCCACTCCTTCAAGATTGTATGAACATAACTAATATCATGAGCATAAGTATTGGAAGTGATGTAGAATGAACCCGAAACCTTCAATGTAATTTCATAAAAACCTGTAATAAAGAAGCAAATAGTCCAACATTATTCCAATCAGTACCCGTCGGTCTCCAATCACAAGTCTTCATCTCCTTTTGAAGTTTGCCATCTGATCCAAATATCACACTTCCATTATCATTCACAATAACTTCCCATTTTTTGCATTGAAGATTTAATTTAAAATATGGATCTTCTTCATCAAATCTTCAAAAGCTCTCTCAATTTTTGAGATACATTCAACATCAAGAAAGTTGAGTTCCATCTTGTTGATACATCTAAACATAAAGAACTCTTGCTCTCAATTTTTCAAGCTTTACACATTCCTTGAACTTTCTTAATCCAGCTGGGGATTGCTTAACATATTTCACCGCATCTCTAACCCTCGCCACATATTCGCTTATATCTTTTAACCATCAACTACTATAAAAGTAATTATATGAGCTACACATCTCATATGAATATGAGCTCCCTTCAAAATAGTAGAATCCCAATTAGCCATCTTTCTTCTAAAATTATTGGTAGCAACATCATTTGAACTTGCATTGTCAACAGTAATAGTAAAAATTCTGTCAATTCCCCAATCTCTTAAGCAATTTTCTATGGCTAAGCTAATTGCCTCATCTTTATGACTTCTAAATTGATAATTCTTTTCTGTAATTTCTAATTTTTATCAATAAAGTGGGCTATTAGACACATGTAGTTGATTTCTGTATTGAGGTCCATGTATTCGTTGTCAAACAAACTCTCTGTGATAATTTATTCAACAAGCTTTTCAAATTTTCCTTTTCAAATGTATATAAATCAACACAGTCACGTGCAACTGTCCATCTTGAAGGAATTATAAACCTTGGACACATTATTGCCATAAATAATCTAAACCCTTCTCTTTCAACAAATTTGAAATGGAGCTCATCAATAACAATCATTATAGCTAAAGCTTTTCTACATGCGTCTTGATCAAATTTCCAAGAAATTAAACACCCTTCTCCCACGTTTGCACCTTGCTTTAAACTTATTTGTGCTTGAGTCGTTTCAACCGCATGATGGTGGTTTTTACATGAGTTCATATGAGCTCTCAAACTTGTAGTTCCATTCTTGTATGGATCACAAAAAAGTAACTTATAACAGTAATTGCATTTGGCTTTAATTTCTTTCTTGTCATTTACAAATTTTTTGAAATAATCCCACACCTCTTATTGGTCACATTGTCTTTCGCTTCACCGTTTGTTATTTAAAATCTACGCATGTCTCCGTTCCAGTTGAAGGTTGATCCATTGTATGGAACAACTACCATCAACATCCATGTTTGATGTATTTTCTTCCATCGCAATTATTGTTAAATACCTATAAAGTTCAGAGACGTCTGGTGAGTTGTAATTTCTTGAACATTTTTCCAAAAACAAACATATCAAGCCAATGGCTACCAACATTTCTTACATAATTTAGTGCTGGAAAATAAACCTTAAATTAGATTAAGGCCATTTCTTCTTTCATTCATATTACCATTTCAGTTGTGATTCTTTCATTGTCTTTTACTTTCCTAGAACAGAGTACTTTTAAGCCAAATTTTGAACCTGAACCTTGATTCGGGTCAAATTCAAAGAAAACATTTTAAATTATAAACTTCAAATTGAGCTCAATCTCAAATATCTTTTTCAAAATGAAATTTGACCCAACTAGCTTAAACCTCTAGATTCAAATCCGATGAATATGAACTAGTGATCGCGATAGCCTTAAATTTCAAACCTATCATCTACAATACAAACTCCAGAAGCCATGACTAAACTTTATTAGTCACTAAACAATGAGGCCAACCAATATACATGAGAAAATAAGGAAATATTGTTAGCATTACTAACTAAGTTAAACAGTAGTAGGCTTCACTAGGAAAACTGTTCAAGGTACAGGAGTAAACTGGACCATTGACATGGAGCCCAAGCGTGAAAACAGGAGAGTTTCAAGCTGAAGCAGGAGCCGTGGCTTTGCAAATTGGTAGGTCTTTCTCAACGTAAGGGGCAATTCTCAGAACAGGATTTCTCTCAAAGAAATTAACCGGCTTCAGGTTGAACCCGGACGACACCGTCGACATAATCTTACCAGTTTGGACTAGGAGTCAAGATAGTTTCGAGTACAAGCTATATCCCTTTATAATCAAATACAAATCTAAAAAGTAAAGTTGGCGCAAGATAATGTAATTTAAGGGAATCGACAATTCGTACCTTGCTGCAAACCAGTCACCTTATCCTTGAGCAGGACAATCTCTAGTCTCCATCGTATTCAGTTGATGGTCTCGAAATCTGCCGAGAAATGAGAAGAATTTGGAGTTTTGAGATGGAGAAGAACCAAATGAATCTATTCTCAATTCAATGCCGACGCGAAGGACAGGATAATTAGGGAAGGAGAGGATAATTAGGGCATTAGGGTTTTACCCTAATATTTTTCAATATTATAATATTTAAAAATTAGTTAGTATATTAATTAACCGAATTTCGAATTTGAAGATCGTAACCGAACCGAAATACCCGATTTAACCGAGTTTTTTTTTAAAATATAACCTATTAATCGAAATAACCGAATCGAATTATTAAATCGGTTCGGTTTGATCGGTTAATTCGGTTTAACTGATGTTTTGCTCACCCCTACTCGTAGGCCAACCTACCCCATGGAGAGGTATTAAAACTATCTAAATCATCCAATAGACACATCCACTATGGGTCAACCCTTTTCTTCTCCGATTTCCTCCTGGGACCCAATATAACAGACACGAAATATAGGCTACCAACTTTATTTTATCCATGTTCACCTCCTCATCCCCAATCTCTCCTTTTAACTAATCAATCCGGCCTTTAAATCACGTAGAGAAACGGTACTAATCCCACGAAAATGTGTGGTACGAAATCCATCCTTCTCAGCCCCCGTGATTAGGCAATACTCCAGCAATGAAAACGCAGCGTCCTCTTGTGTATGACCATCCAAAAATCATCAGTCACACCATCAATTACCTGCCCACTCATCAAAAACCATAACAACCGGTTTGACTTCATATAATCTTTAGAAATCTAATCATATTGACAAACTGACTATCTTCCACCATTAGTTGCATCTCATGTTCATTCAAAAATGACGAAATTCTTTCACATGCTTATGAGTATGTGACCCCAATGTTAATTTGCACACAAAACCTTGATCGTTCAATTTTTTTTTGGCAAATAAATCTTCAAAGACGGAATGGAAATCAATCAAATAAAACTAGGCAGAAAAAAGCGATCGAGTAATGTTCATCTGGGCCGTGTTTTTTTATCTGGGTCGAGTTCTGATGGAGTCTGGGTCGAGTTGTGTGGAGTCTTATTACAACTCGACCCACATTAGCTGACTTTACCCGCATAATAATTACTCGACCTCTAGATTATAAACTCAAACCAGGTCATACACATCGACCCAAAGATTAGCCACTCGATCCACAGATTAGGCACTAATGACTCGACCCATAGATTGTAAACTCTAATAAGATCATACAAACTCAGACCCAGAGATTGGACATTCGGCCCACATATTAAACTTGACCAATTTGCTTGACCTAAATCAAGGGTTTACGTTTCTATTTTTTAGTCGACCCACAGCAGACTCGACCCACGCTATACACGAACCACACAATACTCGACCCACAGCATGCTCGACCAACACCATGCTCGACCCACACATTCAAATCAATCAATAACACCACTCGATCATGAAAATTCGAAAGACAATAAAGGAATTTTAAAGGTTTTAAGTTATTGTACATACCACATATTTATTCCTGACTTTAGTCTCTTGTAGTTTAATCTCCACAACTTGGGTTCCTTCACCATTATTGCAATCGAACACCATCAATCGATGACGATTTTGATTTTGAGTGGTTTCTCGGGATGCGTGATTGATTGTAGGGAAGGTCATGTCAGGAAGATCAATGGTCCTTTGTGGACCTTTGGTATAAAACTCTTGTTAGTTATTTTTTTTGTTGTTTTTTAACTTGTTAAAAGTTGTTGATTAATTAAGTTAATAATTGAGTTTTTAAAATATTAATCGATAGATAATTAAATTTATTATCAAGTAAATCGATTAAATTTATTATCAAGTAAATCGATATTTTCTATAACGGTAATAATGGAAAATAACAATCAGCCCCTTACACTGAATTAAACTGTCGGTGGATCCCATTTTCTAATTTTCCCATGTAGACACCAGAATTGAAGGAAAAAAACACAAAATACTAACAAATAGTAAATGTATATGTATTCTTTAAAATTAGATTTCAGAAAATTTCTCCAGCCAAAAAAGTTAAACTAGAATTCCACGTATCACGATCCTTTTGATTTTAAGCAAAACATAATGTAATCATTGGCTCAATTCACTCTCCTATATACACCTCCAAGTAATTTGAGATTTTATTCCAGAATTTTCAAGGTTGTTCTTTAAACCAAGATTTGGAACAACCAATAAAACTCAAATCCAACGGCAGAGTAGTTAACAATGTCCCTGCACTTGTTTTCACTTACTAAATCCTAACATTCAAGGGGAAAATTAAAAAAAACTAAGGCTCCGTTTGGACACGTTTTATAAAAAATATTTTTATAAGTGTTTTTTAAAAAATTAATACAAAACATTTTGAATGTTCTTTTAAAATGTAAGTATGCCTCTGGACAACTATTTTATAAAAATATTTTTAAATTAAAAAATATTTGATAATTATTTTAAAAAATGATTTATAATTAAGAAATAGTTTTTAAAATAGCATTTGAATGATTAATCTAACAAAAAAAATTTAATTGACCATTCACATGAAATTTACTTATATTTTGTATTCTAAAAACATTATAAAACATCTTTAACTTGTTTTTAAAAAAGTGTACTTCAAAACTAGTTTTTAAAAATATTTTTCAAAAACATTTTATAAAATTTTGTCCAAACACATAGTTTAAGTTTTTTTAACGTTAAAAACAGTAAAAACGTTTTTATAAAACGTGTCCAAACGAAACCTAAAACTTCGGCCTTTGAAGGATTATCGTTAAAATAAAAAAATCCCGTTCATCAGCCATAATCTAAAAATCTAAAACAAAAGTCCAGAAAAAAACCAACAATAGTACATTAGTGAAGCTGGTGGAGCATCTGGAGGAAGAAGTGGTGAGAGTTTTCTTCGTCCCAGGGAGATTTTTCCATTAAGGTTGGATTGGGTTTCACAATTATGGATCTTCCAAAGCCCAAGAACGATATTTAATTGTAAGATAAAATACTATCATAAAATACTATCTAAGAAACCTGATTTTTCACAATTAATTATATGTTATTGATACCAAATAGATAAAAAGAAACTCGTGACAATTTATAATTGATAAAAACAACTAATATATAGTCTAATGTATATTCTTGTTTATTTAAATTTGATAAAAAAAAACAGCTAATATAATCATTGTATATATATTTATACATTATTCCGAGTGTTAGAGCTTACAACATTTCTAGGCAAATCTTGTTTCCAATTAATACTCACTCAGGGCCAATTTGAAAACAAAAGTTATAGCTTAAAAAATTGTTAAGGATAAAATATTCTAAATTTTAGTGAGAATAAATGACTCAACTTGGAACATAGTAGATTAGATCAGGACGAGCTTAACATCGTGGTTTGAGCAGATCAGATCAGAGATAAACTAAGTAAGGGCAACTCAGTTTGTAGAACATAGTATATAATAACAAAACCGAGCTATTCTAATCAATATTTTACAAGAGCAGCTCATATCAGATTAAGAAGAGCAACTTAGAAGATCAGATCATCATAGAGCATCAGTCCAGAATATAGCAGGTTAGTATAGATAAGATGAACATATCAGATTGGAGCATCGTATCTTAGTCAGATCAGAGCCGAAATTGATGCATTGACTTGAGAGATCGTTTATAGTCGTTGACCAACCCTTGAAAACAATCAGAATGAATCAGAGTTGAAAACGTACGAAGATTGTCAGTCTTGAGCAAAAAGAGGAAGCATTTAATGCGTCAGCACTGAGAAAGTACAAGACATTTGTACATTTATTACTTGGACGAAATCATACGAGGATTAATAGACTGAGTCTACTAGTGACATTTCTCGCATTTTGAATCCGGAGAATATAAATGGGATAAGTTTGAATTGAAGATCTCTCTCCGACTCACTGATCTTCTAGCCTTCTGAGTCTCTCAATCTTTTACTTTCTGGTTCATACAATCTTTCAAAGCTTATAGGTTTCCAGAATATCTTTCATAGCGCTTTGTATTTAAGTCATACTATTTCAATGGTCATTTCAGCTAAAGTGAAATCAGATTAGGCTTGTTATTCACTATAACATTTTATAGAAGCCTTAGATATATTTGTAAGATAACAGAGTGTGTTCTGTTATCAGCAGAGTACTAGGAGTTTAGCTCGAAATGGCCTGATTGACCGGCTTAGAATATATTGTATATTCTACTCAAAGCTTTATAGTAAAACACTTTCCAGTTTGGAAGAAAATGAGACGTAGAAGTATTGTTTTGAACTTTCAGAAACAAATCTCTATCTCTTAACTGATTTAAATCTACTCAATCATATTTGTTTACTGATCAATTGAGATGTTTCTGTTGGGAAACCGTGGCGGATCCGGATCACGCCTCCCGGCGAGGCAGCGGAAGAACAAAATTTGGGCCGGGAGACGATCAATACAATTCATAAACAATCATGCTATGAACCATTCATAGGGTGTTTTGATGATTACCTTGCTGGCAACTCGTGCCTGGCTCCGACCAGTTTCGCGAGGAAACCGGTACTTCACGGTAGGCGGCGGTAGATTACGTCAATCAGGTCCACGACCGAAAGGGAGACTACTTCGTCAGCCTGCACTAGAAGGCCTGACGAGATCAGCGCGGACGGATTCTCCTCGTCAAGTTGGCCGGAACAAATTCCGGCGAGGCGGCGGCGTGAGGTTTGAGGAGAGGTGGGCGGCGCTTTTAGCTAGGGTTTGATTAATGAATGAGTTGTTAGTTATGAAGCCTAAGTCTACAGTAAGTAGACAAGTAATAGACTTGGACCGGCCCAACGGGCCCGGGTCCAACGGATGAACATTCGGTTCATCCCTATCATCGTGACTTCATCGTAACTCCGATCACCGATCAGATCGGACCGATCGACTCAGTTTACAAAACTGAATACTGTGATCTGAAAAACCATTTTTCAGAACCCCAGTGCAAAATGACCGTTTTGTCCCTCAACAGCGGGAAATCACGATTTGACCCCTGTTGACTTTTAGGAAGTCGCACTCCCAAAAATCCTCTTCCTATGCTCAACACATTGAGCTTAGTATCCGTGCGGGAATCTCGAATCCAGTACTTGTGTGACCCTCAATGGTTCAGGGATACAGCTAGCCGTGGGCCCACAACCATTGTGGCTCCGGAATCACAATTCCGGACTTGCCCATCGGATCATGGTAAGAGCGTCTAGCAACATCGCCCCATGATCCCCTAGGTATCACTGATAGTGCCTGCAAGAACCAGTTGGTCGTGGTTAGCGTACAGTACGGTCCTTTCAATCCATATAACCCGATCAGATCAACGACCATTGGTAAATCGAGAGTCGTTATAGATCCGATAGCTATGCATACATCTTGGAGATCGAATAGTGACATCGCGAGTGCAACTAGGTAAACACATTTACCTAAAACACTTCTAGTACTCTGGCCAGAGATTTATACACTATTATCCCCTCAGATAGCATAGGATATCCACGCATGTCTGCGAGCGGTGAATCCTCGACAACGATGCATCGACTCCTACATGCATCGGGGTCTCACCCAATCCCGCCGCCTAATGACCCCAAGTGAGTCGGCAACGGGTCAAAGTGAGACGCCTATCATGGAGAGTCTCAATGACGTTTCGAGTCATGAGGACTAATCAGTACAACCAAGACCTCGGACTTATCCACTGGACAAATGGTAACCACTTGGAAAGTCCGAACGAGGGTAGTTCGATAGATCACCAGGTCACTATCTATCTGCATGCTCAGAACATCACAATGTTCCCTACCAATGAAACATGGTACTTCGCATCGCAGATACTAGTCTCAATCTCGGGCGGCCTTATCCTCATTTTGACGGCCCAATCGACTAGGAACTAATTCAGAATACACAGTGACTATTAGATGTGTTTCATGATAGCCGTCATACCCACTATTACATCTAACATACACTATAGTGCATTCTAGGTCTTTACTCAACGCAATTGTTAATCATTATACAACACAATGAAAGTAAAGAATGCCATATAAATAAATGCGAATATCATATATAAAGATTGTCATATACAAGAGTCTATAAAAACAATAGAAAGTAAAGAATGCCATATAAATAAATGCGAATATCATATATAAAGATTGTCATATACAAGAGTCTATAAACCCACACGCCACAAGTTGGCTAGTTGGGCATCTACTCTAACAATCTCCCACTTGCCCTAAAGCCAACTACTCATCAGACGCAGTCCCATTGTTTCGCGATGTTTCTCAAACAACGGTCCTGGCAAGGGCTTCGTAAGTGGATCAGCAACATTGTCCGCAGAGGCGACTCTCTCAACTGCTATGTCACCTCTAGCCACAATATCCCGGATTATGTGGTATTTCCACAATATGTGTTTGGATCTTTGGTGAGACCTAGGTTCTTTTGCTTGCGCAACGGCACCCGTGTTGTCGCAGTACACCGGGACTGGACCAACTCCATTAGGAATAACGCCCAACTCTTGGACGAAATTCCTTATCCAAACCGCCTCCTTAGCAGCAGCTGATGCTGCGATGTACTCAGCCTCAGTGGTTGAATCCGCGATGGTGTCTTGCTTGGAACTCTTCCAAGAGACAACACCACCATTGAGCATGAATATAAATGTTAGAGTAGATGCCCAACTAGCCAACTTGTGGCGTGTGGGTTTTATAGACTCTTGTACAAACGATCTTTATATATGATATTCGCATTCTTTTATATGGCATTCTTTACTTTCATTATGTGTGTAATGATTTACAATTGTGTTGAGTAAAGACCTAGAATGCACTGAAACGTATGTTAGATGTGATAGTGGGTATGACGGCTATCATGAAACACATCTAATAGTCGCTGTGTATTCTGAACATGTTCCTAATCGATTGGGCCGTCAAAATGAGGATAAGCTTGTGGCGTGTGGTTTTTATAGACTCTTGTACAAACGATCTTTATATATGATATTCGCATTCTTTTATATGGCATTCTTTACTTTCATTATGTGTGTAATGATTTACAATTGTGTTGAGTAAAGACCTAGAATGCACTGAAACGTATGTTAGATGTGATAGTGGGTATGACGGCTATCATGAAACACATCTAATA
>KV011358.1:68248-80751 GCA_001598015.1 Dorcoceras hygrometricum
TCCAGTCGCAAGCTATCCAGTCGCAAGCTATCCAGTCGCAAGCTATCCAGTCGCAAGCTATCCAGTCGCAAGCTATCCAGTCGCAAGCTATCCAGTCGCAAGCTATCCAGTCGCAAGCTATCCAGTCGCAAGCTATCCAGTCGCAAGCTATCCAGTCGCAAGCTATCCAGTCGCAAGCTATCCAGTCGCAAGCGCTAAACAAAAGCTGGTATAATCCTCAAAACTGGTACCAGACGCAACACTCGAAACGCAGCGTTTCAACTTAACCATACGACGTCGCGTTGCTCCCTCGACTGTTTCCTCAAATCCACAGCTGGTCATCCAGTCGCAACACTCAAATCGTAGGGTTCAACTAAATCAAACGACGCCGTTACTCACAGCTGCTTTATCCAGTCGCAATACCATTCCTCTCGCGACTGGTTCTTCCATTCTTCGATTGGTCATTCTCTCACGAGCGCAACGACTGCCAGACGCAACACAAGCGCAACAACTGCTTTTCCATTCCACCAGCTGCAAGCTACAGTAACCATCAAATTCCAAATCCTACCAGTCGTTGGTTACAGCACGGTTGATTCAATATTTGGAGGAATTTGACAACTCTTAATCTTCGAACTCACGTGGCTGATCCCAAAAAATGGAATTAACCAACAATCTAAATCTGAATCCTCACAATCACAGAACAGCAAGCATGAGCACATATCCATGCCAAATCTCAATGCTATAAGCAAGCTCACATCCGTACCTCAAGTCTCTGTGCAACAATTACTACAAACTGGGTCGGAGCAATGCAGATCTCGCATCTGCTAAGCCAATTACAAACAACTACTCATGGACCGAAACATAGAAAAGCAACAGCTGGGAGCTACGAACTCGACCAGCGCTATACTACCCCTCTAACTCAACAGAGAGCTCTAAACAAACACAAGGCAGGGTCTGAACACTTACCCCAACAAGCTAGAACAGACTACACAAGGGAGATGTCTTCGCACACCTCACCAGCTTCAAGACAACGTCCGAAAGCAGTATCCAAACGAAGCGTCTCAGCAAGAGGAGTCCAACGCTACCACTCTCACTTCAATTGGAGCTGTCTACCGACGGTAATCGGAGAAGATAAGGTTCGGTGAACAGTATCTAGGGTATCGCGACAGAGATCAACAATCAGGAAAATATTCTAGGTGTCGGGAAACAATACAAAGCAACGAAGACCAAGTCCTCTTATATACTCAAATCTGTCCAAGACCGCTGAACAGATCTCACCGACAACTTAAATCTCAAAGCTGATATCCCGCTAGATCCAGATCTCTCTCTATGCCAAAACAACGATCACTTAAACCAAACGACGTCGCAGAAAGCTACTATCGCAACTGGACACGTCACCCGCTACTCACAGCTGAACAACTAAACAACATCTGTTCACAACGCAACATCAGATCTCTCACACAGCTGAAAGCTAACGCAACTCACAGCTGAGTCTCCTCCGCTAATTCAAAACGCTGTCATTCCAACTAATCCAAACGATGACGTACCAAAACCCGCCACTGAAAACACGCTAGGAGACATTATGAATGCCCACGATATCAGACTTCTCCTCAAAACTGAAAACCAACAATCCAACGACAACTGCTCATGTCACCACTGCTGAACGCTAGCACTCAGCGATGACCCACGCTAACTTCTGAACAGATCTCAAGCCAAAACTCTAACTCTCCAGACTTGATCCAAGGACTAAAAAAAAACCCGATAGCTTCTTCAAGCACATCGACGCAAAGCTGATCTCAATAAAACCCGATTAATTAACTCAATTAATCTCATCAGCTTTTCGGGTCTCACATCTCTCCCCCACTAAAACAGGATTTCTTCCTCGAAATCAAGCAACTACTGATCTGAACAGGAACTCAACGAAACCAAGAGTTCAAGATAAATGGGGAAACAACCACCAGCAACCACTGGAAAAACAAGGAACAAACTAGCTACTGAAATATGATACAAAGCTCACTCAAATAGATGCGGCCACTCACGCTGCATCTTCTCTTCCAGTTCCCAAGTAGCTTCTTCCCTACCATGTTTTCTCCACGGAATCATCACCAAAGGAATGGTTTTGTTCCTCAGCTGTTTCTCTTTTCTATCCAAGATCTGCAAGGGATACTCCACATAACTCAAAGTCCGATCTAACACCACCTCGTCAGTTCTCAACACATGTGAGGGATCTGACTCATACTTCCTCAACATAAAAACATGAAACACATCATGTAAGGAAGACAAATCTGGTGGCAACAGCAAACGATATTCCATAGGGCCAATCCTCTTAGCTATCTCATAAGGGCCAACATAACGAGGAGCTAACTTTCCCTTGAGACCAAATCTCATAACACTGTGGAAAGGAGAAACCTTAAGGAAAACTAGATCACCAACCTCAAATTCTAAAGGCCTACGCCTCTTATTCATATAACTTGCTTGGCGATCTTGTGCAGCTTTCATTCGCTGGAGAATCAAATCCACCTGATCTCGCATCTGCTGCACAACTCTGGAGTAAACAGCTACTTCTCCCCCACTTCTTCCCAACATATCGACGATCTGCACTTTCTGCCATACAAACGCCTCAAATTGCGCCATTCCAATTGTGACTTAATAGCTGTTATTGTAGGAAAACTCAACCAAAGACGACGAGTCTTGCCAGCTACCACTAAAGTCCATCACAACAGCTCTCAACATATCCTCTAAAATCTGGATAGTTCTCTCTGATTGGCCATCTGTCTGGGGGTGATACGTTGTACTCATAGCCAATCTAGTACCCAAAGCTGTCAGTAAACTATTCCAAAACCTTGAAGTAAATCTTGGATCACGATCTGAAACAATCGAAACTGGCACACCATGCAAACGCAACACAAAATCTATGTACAGCTTCGCCATCTTCTTCAAAGTATGAGTCATGCTGTAGGGAATGAAGTGCGCAGACTTCGACAATCTGTCTACAACAACCCAAACCGCGTCACAATCTCTGCTAGAACGAGGCAAATGCGTGACAAAATCCATAGCTATGTGCTCCCAATTCCATCGGGGCACCTCTAAGCTTTGTAAAAAACCACCAGGTCTCATCCTCTCAGCCTTGACTTGCTGACAATTCAGACATCGGGCTACAAAATCAGCAACATCACTCTTTAAACCTGCCCACCAGAGCTGCTTCAAGGCAAGATACATCTTCCTTGCACCAGGATGGACACTGTATCTACTGCAGTGCTCTTCTCGCAAGATCTCTTCCTTCAAATCAATCAGATTTGGCACAACCAGCCTGTCACGAAATCTCAAACAACCATCAGACGACACAGAGTAGTCTTCTAACTAACCAGCTCTCACCTTCAGCTTCAAATCATGTATGGATGGATCAGTCCTCTGAGCTTCTCTAATGCTAGCAACAATCTGTAGCTCAACTTTAAAAGAAGACACCACAACATAATCCTCAGCTCGGTAGTATCGCCAACCAGTAGTGCTTAGATGCTCATGGACCTTCGAAATCTGCATCGAAGCCAGCATCGCTACTTGAGCCTTTCTTCTCATTGCATCAGCAACTACATTCATCTTCCCAGGCTGATATTGATCTCACAATCAAAATCCTTAAGCAGCTCCATCCATCTACACTGTCTCATGTTCAAATCTGACTGAAAAAACAGATACTGAAGACTCTTGTGGTCGGAGTACACCACAAACTGCTCACCATACAGATAGTGGCGCCAAATATTCAAAGCAAAAACCACTGCTACTAACTCCAAATCATGAACTGGGTAACGAGTCTCATGCGGTTTCAACTACCGAGAGGCATACGTAATGACTCGATCATTCTGCATCAAAAGACAACCCAATCCATTCAAGGAAGCATCTGCACAAGCAACAAAACCTCCTGAACCACACGGCAGAGCTAACACAGGCGCAATAGTTAGCTTCTCCTTGAGCAACAGAAAACTATTCTCGCATTGCTCAGTCCACAAAAGCCTCTTGTCCTTCTGAGTCAACTGCGTCATTGGCTTAGATATACTAGAGAATCCCTCTATACAGCGCCGATAATAGCCAGCCAAACCCAAGAAACTACGAATCTCAGCAACATTCTTGGGATGCTACAGTTGAGAACAGCCTCAACCTTACAGGGATCCACAGAAATACTATCGACTGAAATCACGTGACCCAGAAACACAACTCGGTCTAACCAAAACTCGCACTTGGAGAACTTAGCATACAGCTGCGAGTCTCGTAGCTTCTGAAGAACCAACTTCAAATGCTAGTCAACTGCGTCATTGGCTTAGATATACTAGAGAATCCCTCTATACAGCGCCGATAATAGCCAGCCAAACCCAAGAAACTACGAATCTCAGCAACATTCTTGGGATGCTACAGTTGAGAACAGCCTC
Source organism: Dorcoceras hygrometricum (assembly GCA_001598015.1). Classification (NCBI taxonomy): domain Eukaryota; kingdom Viridiplantae; phylum Streptophyta; class Magnoliopsida; order Lamiales; family Gesneriaceae; genus Dorcoceras; species Dorcoceras hygrometricum. Next base: position 72,649 of record KV011358.1, read on the forward strand.
AACCTTACAGGGATCCACAGAAATACTATCGACTGAAATCACGTGACCCAGAAACACAACTCGGTCTAACCAAAACTCGCACTTGGAGAACTTAGCATACAGCTGCGAGTCTCGTAGCTTCTGAAGAACCAACTTCAAATGCTCTTTGTGCTGCAATGGAGTCTTAGAGTACACCAAAATGTCATCGATAAACACAATCACAAACTGATCGATGAACTCTCTAAAGACTCTATTCATCAAGTCCTTGAAAACTTCGGGAGCATTCGTCAACCCAAAAGGCATAACTAGAAACTCATAATGCCCATACCTTGTACGAATCGCAGTCTTCTCAACATCCTGCTCACAAATGCGCAACTGATGGTACCCCAAACAAGGATCGATCTTAGAAAACACAGCCGAACCCTGAAGCTGATCAAATAAGTCATCGATCCTAGGCAAAGGGTACTTATTCTTCACTGTCGCCTTATTCAACTGCTTAAAGTCGATGCACATCCTCATCGACCCGTCTTTCTTCTTGACAAACAAGATAGGCGCTCCCCACGGGGACATGCTAGGCCTAATGAATCCCTTCTCCAGAAAATCACTAAGCTGAACCTTAAGCTCCCTCAACTCAGCAGACGCTAAACGATACGGAGCTCTCGAAATCGGGACTGTACCAGGTACCAACTCAACGCTGAAGTCTATCTCCTGACTTGGAGGAAAACCAGGAATCTCCTCCGGAAACACATCCGGGAAATGGCGAAAAACAGTAACTCTACTAAGCTCTACGCTCGAAGAAGAAGACGCATCTAAAGCATAGATCATAAAACCAGCATTCTCTAGTGAAAAAAGGCTAAACATCTCCATTGCAGAGACTAAAGGAATCTTCAACTGGGAATATTGGCCGTAGAAATTCCATTTCTCGTCAGACTGGGGCCTAAATCGCACAACTCCATAGAAACAATCCACAGTGGCCCTATAGCTAGACAACACGTCCATTCCCACGATACAATCAAAATCCCACATCACTAGCCTGATCAGCAACTCCATAGAAACAATCCACAGTGGCCCTATAGCTAGACAACACGTCCATTCCCACGATACAATCAAAATCCCACATCACTAGCCTGATCAGGTTGTAACAACACACTCTCGCCAAACCTAAGAATACCATTCAACAAAATCTCTTGGGAAAACAATCTAGCACCGGCAAGAGTCGCTACAGACACAACGTCACACAAATATGTGGTATGCAAACCATGCTCAACCACAAATGCATCAGAAATAAAAGAATGTGATGCTCCTGTGTCAAACAACACACATGCAGGAAAATCAAAAACATAGCAAGTACCTGCGATAATCCCTCCGTCTGCTCCCTAGTCATGGCATTCACTTGGGCAAAGTGAGTCCAGAAAACTGAGGATGGGAAGACTGTCCAAACCGCGAAGGACTAGGCTGCTGAAACGGCCTAAACTGAGGCTACCCTAACCTCTGTTGTGGCGCTGGAAAAGTGTTAGAGTAGATGCCCAACTAGCCAACTTGTGGCGTGTGGGTTTTATAGACTCTTGTACAAACAGTCTTTATATATGATATTCGCATTTACTTATATGGCGTTCTTTACTTTCATTATGTGTGTAATGATTTACAATTGCGTTGAGTAAAGACCTAGAATGCACTAAAACGTATTTTAGATGTGATAGTGGGTATGACGGCTATCATGAAACACATCTAATAGTCGCTGTGTATCCTGAACATGTTCCTAGTCGATTGGGCCGTCAAAATGAGGATAAGGCCGCCCGAGTTCGAGACTAGTATCTGTGATGCGAAGTACCATGTTTCATTGGTAGGGAACATTGTGATGTTCTGAGCATGCAGATAGATAGTGACCTGGTGATCTATCGAACTACCCTCGTTCGGACTTTTCAAGTGGTTACCATTTGTCGAGTGGATAAGTCCGAGGTCTTGGTTGTACTGATTAGTCCTCACGACTCGAAACGTCATTGAGACTCTACATGATAGGCGTCTCACTTTGACCCGTTTGCCGACTCACTTGGAGTCATAAGGCGTCGGGATTGGGTGAGACCCCGATGCATGTAGGAGTCGATTCATCGTTGTCGAGGATTCACCGCTCGCAGACATGCGTGGATATCCTATGCTATCTGAGGGGATAATAGTGTATAAATCTCTGGGCAGAGTACTAGAAGTGTTTTAGGTAAATGTGTTTACCTAGTTACACTCGCGATGTTACCATTCGATCTCCAAGATGTATGCATGGCTATCGGATCTATAGCGACTCTCGATTTACCAATGATCGTTGATCTGATCGGGATATATGGCTTGAAAGGACCGTACTGTACGCTAACCATGACCGACTGGTTCTTGCAGGCACTATCAGTGATACCTAGGGGATCATGGGACGATGTTGCTAGACGCTTTACCATGATCCGTTGGGCAGGTCCGGAATTGTGATTCCAGAGCCACAATGGTTGTGGGCCGACGGCTAGCTGTATCCCTGAACCATTGAGGGTCACACAAGTACTAGATTCGAGATTCCCGCACGGATACTCAGCTCAATGTGTTGAGCACGAGAAGAGGACTTTGGGAAGTGCGACTTCCTAAAAGTCAATAGGGGTCAAACCGAGGTTTCCCGCTGTTGAGGGGCAAAACGGTCATTTTGCACTGGGGTTCTGAAAAATGGTTTTTCAGATCATAATATTCAGTTTCGGAAACTGAGTCGATCAGTCCGATCTGATCGGCGATCGGAGTTACGATGAAGTCGCGATGATGGAGATGAACTGAATGTTCATCAGTTGGACCCGGGCCCGTTGGGCCGGTCCAAGTCCAACACTAATATCTATTTAAATATGGATTATGACTCATTATAACACACAAGACTCTAAACCATAACCCTAATCACTTGGCCGCCGCCCCCCCTCTCTACATCATCCTCGCCGCCGCCGCCGTCGCTGAGCCGGAAAATTGTTTCCGGCCTAGTTTTTCGAGGAGAATCTGTTCGTGTAGAATTCGTCAGTGCTTCTAGTGCAGCCTGACAAAGGAGTCTCGGTTCTGGTCGTGGACCGGATTGGCGATTATCTACCGCAATCTACCGAGAAGAGCCGGGTTCTTGAAATTCCGGTTGGAGCCAGGCACAAGTGCCAGCAAGGTGTAAAACCGGAAGGCATTGTAATAGGATTGCATTGCATATTGCATTACCCCTAGGATTGGACCCAGGTCCGTGGCTGGCAACCACGGACCGCATAGCTCTCGCGATCGATCATCCCAATGTTATTTATATATTTGATATATAGTTTAATTGAATCCGCATGTTTGCATGTTTTAAATTAGATTTAAATATGCATGAGACCAAAATGTTTTTCAAAATAAAATCCCTCGTTTTAAATTTGATTTAAAACTTATATCAAGATATAAATGTTTATTCGATAAACAAAAGGGTATTTAAATTTGTTTAAATTAACCCTACCTTCCATCAACAATGGGTGTACGTCGATGCTACCCGTATACATGGCCCGGCTCATATTATTGAGGGGGTCATGTATGCCGGAAAGCTGTCCACGTCATTGAAAATTGTTGTGGGTCGGTTGGAACTCCCTTTAACGTTTGCTCATATTATTGGGGACGTTAAGGGGACCGTCCTTCACGACTCAACATTGATGGGTCGATCTTGACACGTGATAGTAAACTGCGTCATATTATTGGGCCCTTACTGAACGTGAGGTGAATACATGGAGGTTGCACCGGTTGCAATCGGAAACTACCTTTTGGGGGTCATGGATGGCTGATATTATTCGGGTCCATGATCGCTTGATTGGGCTCCGTGTACCCACTAAAGAAACCTGTTTTCTCGATTTTCATTAGAGGGTGGTGAAATCGTTAAAATAGTGGGAGGGTAATTCATAAAACTAAATGATCATGTTTTATGTCTTAGCATTTATTTTTATATAGTCAGTAATGCATGTCTGTTTTCTTTTCAGTATAACTGCTATAAAAATGGTTTCGATAAAAAACCCGCTTGCTGCTATACTGGATAGCAACAGGTTCACTGGTCTTAACTATCAAGACTGGCTCCGCAACCTTAATCTTGTACTGGCTTCAGAGAAGCTTCTCTATACGATAGAGAAGTCTCCTCCGGAGGAAACCCCTGCCAACCCTGAGGAGCTGATTACGCTTAACCAATGGCGTGACGACGAGGTTAAAACTCGATGCTATGTGATGGCATCGATGTCCAATGAAATGCAACGGCGTTTTGAGAAGACGAAGTATGCTGCTGACATACTTCATCATCTCAAAGAGCTGTACGGGGAGAACTCTCGATATGAGAGGTTCATGGCTGTCAAGGAGCTGATGACGAGCCGCATGCGCGATGGGACTTCGGTCCGCGAGCATGGGGTTCGCATGATTGGGCTCGTTGAAAAGCTATCGGGCCTTGATATCGCACTTCCACATGAGCTGTCTGTGGATGTACTTCTCCTCTCACTACCCGCTGCATTTGACCCCTTTGTGGTCAACTTCAACATGAACAAGCTGGAAGCCACCCTTTAAGAGGTGGTGAACATGCTTGTAGTGTTTGAAGGGACTATAAAGAAGGACAAACCCGTCCTCCTTCTGGGTTCTTCTTCCTCTACAAAGAAAGGACCTAGACGCAAGAGCAAGAAACGTTCTGCTCCTGCGAAAGAGGAAAAGTCTGCCAAGAAGCCGAAGGCAAGGGCTTCTAAGCCTAACAAGAGCGAGGACGTCTGCCACCACTGCCACAAGGCACATTTCCCTAAGTAGGATGAACAAGTTAGTTAGGAGTGAATTGTTTGATCTTTCTGACATCAACTCCCTACCAACTTGTGAATCTTGTCTGAAAGGAAAGATGACCAAGCAACCCTTCAAGGGCAAGGGTGAACGTGCCCAAGGCCTATTGGATTTGATCCATACTGATGTGTGCGGCCCGTTTAGTATTGGTACTAAATACGGTCACACATACTTCATCACCTTTACCGATGATTACTCTAGGTACGGGTACTTGTACTTGATGAAGTACAAGTCTTAATCCTTTGAAAGGTTCAAAGAATTCAAGGCTGAAGTAGAAAAACAGTTAGGCAAAAGTATTAAAGCACTTCGATCTGATCGAGGTGGTGAATACTTAAGTACTGAGTTTCAAGACTATCTGAAAGAGAATGGGATTCTCTCACAGTGGACCCCTCCGGCCACACCACAGCTAAATGGTGTAGCGGAGCGTCATAATCGGACCTTGTTGGACATGGTTCGATTCATGATGAGCTTCACTGAGCTTCCGACCTCATTTTGGGGCTATGCGCTCGAAACGGCGGTAATGTTGTTGAACAATGTCCACACCAAGGCAGTGGACAAGACTCCGTATGAGATATGGATGGGCAAACCACCCAAGTACTCTTTTATGAGGATTTGGGGATGTCCTGCTTACGTGAAGCAGATAGTGGGAGATAAGCTGGATACGAGATCCATCTTATGCTACTTCATTGGGTATCCAAATAATTCCATTGGATACTATTTCTACTATCCCAGCGAGACAAAAGAGTTTGTCTCTAGGAATGCCACTTTTATGGAAAGGGAATTTCTACTTGATAGAAAGGGCAAAATAGTAGAACTCGAAGAGGTTCGAGAACCAACTGAAGTACCAGGTGAATCTCCCGCACCCACTGAGCCAGTACCAGATATGGTCGCACCTAGGAGATCCGAAAGGATTCCTAGGGCTCCTGAGAGATATGGTTTTCTCCTTGAAGATGATCAAGGTGATCAAGTTGTTGGATCTGATCCAAGAACTTTCAAGGAGGCAATTTCCGATGCTGATCTAACTTTATGGCTTGAAGCGATGCAGTCTGAGTTTGACTCAATGCATGCTAACCAAGTTTGGACTCTCGTTAACCCTCCCGAAGGAATCGTTCCTATTGGGTGCAAATGGGTATACAAGAGGAAACTTAGGCCTGATGGAAAGGTAATGACCTACAAGGCACGACTGGTGGCGAAAGGTTACACTCAAAGGCAAGGCGTTGACTATGATGAAACCTTCTCGCCAGTTGCAATGTTCAAGTCAATTAGAATACTGTTAGCCATAGCCGCATGGTACGACTATGAGATATGACAAATTGATGCGAAAACTACGTTCCTTAATGGAAACATTAAGGAAGAGATCTATATGACGCAGCCTGAGGGTTTCACATCTGTTGGAAGCGATCATAAGGTATGCAAGCTTCAGAGATCGATCTATGGTCTCAAACAGGCATCACGAAGTTGGAACCTGAGATTCGATGAAACAATTAAGGAATTTGGTTTCATCAAGAATCCCGAGGAGCCATGTGTGAGACCTGGATTTGTATTAAGGATTAATTGTTGAATTAATCAAATTTTGATGATTTCTGGTGATTTAGATTTCATTTTGATTATTGGGTTGCATTTTCGGGTCGAGAATCACATTTGGACCAATTCTGGAAATTTCGAGATTTTCGTGTTAGCAGATTTGATGACGTCAGCATTGCGTGATTGTTTAGTGTGGATGACGTAAGCATTACTGCTTTGAGTCTTGTGGGCGAAAATCTGTTGATAGATCTCATGACGTCAGCAGTGTGTGGGTGACGTAAGCGTTGCTGTTGAGAGATTTGGTTGAGATCTGTTCAGCGTGCTTTCTATGGTGCGACGCCGTTTAGTGAACGCGGGAGGAGAGATCTGTTTTGTTTAGTTGGCTTTCGAAAGTTCAGACCTGATGATGTAAGCATATCTGTTGTGTTGCGCGCGACTAGTATAGTGACCAGACTTGCTTGCGTAAGCAAACCTTTCCGCGGTTTTGGTTGATGCGACGTCGTTTTGGGGTTTTTAGTGTGTTTTAGCGCCTGCGTTGGTTTTGAGAGATTTGTTGACTATTTGAAGCTTTGAAAGCTGTTTTGGTCGGTGGAATAAATTAGCAGAACTCTTGCGCCTATTATTAGAAGGAGTTGGCTTCGTTTATTTTCACAAATCCCATACTTAGAAAATAATTCTCTCGACTTCGTTCACTGTTTCTTCAACCCTTGTCACTATTTACCGTGAGCTTCTCCGGTAGATCCCCGTTGATTTCGGCCACCGTTTTTCACGTTTGAGGTAGCGTTGGACTCCTCTTGGAAAGCTCTTTCACCTCGTACCCATTTTTAGAGACTGTCTTTGGCTGGAGCGAAAGCACGAAGTTGCTGTTTGTGTTCGTGCTTTTCGAAGTACAGGTAGCTTTCGATCTAGCTTAAGATCTTGTTCTAGAACTTGTTTTAAGCTTCCTGTTAAGTTGATTGGGTAGGAGGGAAGGCTAGTTTGTGCCTCTGAATTTCCAGCCGTGAGATCTTGAGAAATTGGCCGTGAGTTTAGCTGTTTTCCCTAAAATCTGTGTATTGTGTTTTGGACAGATTTGTGCAGGCAGGGAGTTGCTTGTTCTTTGAGGAAATTAAGGTACGGGTTGAGCTTGTAAATTTCAGCAAGGTGACGGCTTGGATGAATTGTGAGATGGCTTTGCGTGTTATGTGATTAATTGCCTGTTGAGGCTGCCGATCTGTGAGATGGCGTGTGTTATGTGTTGTGTACATGTTGTTGGTATTGTTGTCGTGCATATGTTGATATGCTTGTTATTGTCCAGCATGGGCATACACGTATTTGCATCTCATTCCAGTTTCATTGCCATCGTTGCGTCGTTCCTGTTCTGTTTCTTACCAGGTTGCGAGGGCGAGCGGCAATACCGCACTCTCATCTCTCTGCTGGGTTATGTTAGCCCTTATGCGCCGAGTGGCTAACTACCACAGTTCATAGGTTGGGCAACAGCAGGCCGAGTTGTTTGATGCATCTGGTATTCAGGTGTTGTGTCCTGGCGAGTGGCTAGCTACCACACTTGGAACACACCCAGTGGCCACCATTTGTTGCAGATTCAGTCGAGCTGTGCTTAGACTTCCTTTCCGGTTGGAGTCTTTGGGTTGTTGTCCAGCATCTCATTCATAGCATCTGCATTTTATTCTTGCTGCTTATTGCTGATTTATAGTTGCTCTCCGTACTGGGGTTTGACCCCATGTCCCTCCGGGGCTTGGTTTGTTTCTTTGTTGTGTTGTTTTCAGGAAACCCAGGTTCTAT
>KV011359.1:4995-19124 GCA_001598015.1 Dorcoceras hygrometricum
ACCTTCATTTTTAGAAAGAATACAAGGTGATATTTGTGGGCCTATTCATCCATCATGTGGACCGTTTCGATATTTTATGGTCTTAATTGATGCATCTACAAGATGGTCACATGTATGTTTACTATCATCTCGCAACTTGGCATTTGCAAGACTATTGGCTCAAATAATTCGTCTAAGAGCACAATTTCCAGAATATCCTATTAAAAGGATTCGTCTTGATAATGCTGGTGAATTCACATCCCGAACATTTAATGACTATTGTATGTCAATTGGGATAATTGTTGAACATTCAGTACCACATGTTCATACACAAAATGGTTTAGCAGAATCATTCATTAAACATTTACAGTTAATAGCTAGACCATTGATAATGAGGGCAAAACTCCCCACATCAGTATGGGGACATGCTATTTTACACGCAGCAGCACTAAAACGCATCAGACCAACTAGTTACCATCAGTTATCTCCTTTGCAACTAGTTTTTGGCCATGAGCCTAATATTGCCCATTTAAAAATTTTTGGATGTGCTGTGTACGTTTCAATATGTTCACCACAACGCACTAAAATGGGTCCTCAAAGAAGAATGGGAATATATGTTGGATATGATTCCCCGTCGATTATCAAATATTTAGAGCCAATGACGGGAGATGTTTTCACGGCACGATTTGCCGATTGTCACTTTGATGAGACAAAGTTCCCAACATTAGGGGGAGAAAATAAGAAATCACCAAGTGAATTAACTTGGAATGCACCACTCCATCAATTTGATTTTCGGACAAATGAATGTGAGAATGAAGTGCAAAGAATAGTACATCTGCAAAATATTGCAAATAACTTACCTGATGCATTTAATGATGTAAAGAGGGTAACTAAGTCGTATATACCGACTGCTAATACCCCAGCACATATCGATATTCCTAAGGTACCATCAAACAGTGAATCAAGTGCACGACTCAAACGTGGTAGACCAATTGGATCAAAAGATAAAAATCCACGAAAAAGAAAAGGAGCAAATACTGTTGATACTAGAGCAAATAATGTTAATGCTCATAATGAGATTTCTAATCCATTGATTGATAAATCTGAAAATGTTGATGATCATTCCCCCGAAAAGGTTCAAATTATTGAAAATGAAGAGATCTCGATAAATTATGTCAACACGGGGAAAATATTTAATCGATCTGAAATTATTGTCGACAATAAGTTTGCTTATGCTTTAGCTCGCGATGTTGTTAATGAAAATGATGATCCAGATCCTACATCCGTAGATGAATGTCGAAATCGACATGATTGGCCAAGTTGGAATAAAGCAATACAAGAAGAGCTATATTCATTATCAAAACGTGAGGTCTTTGGACATGTGGTACATACACCCAAAGGAGTAATTCCTGTGGGTTGTAAATGGATTTTTGTACGAAAAAAAAATGAGAAAAACGAAGTGTCTAGATATAAAGCCCGATTGGTAGCCCAAGGTTTTTCTCAACGACCTGGTATTGATTATGAAGAGACTTACTCTCCAGTGATCGATGCAATTACATTTCGATATCTTATTGGCATGACCATACAAGAAAAACTTGAAATGCGTCTTATGGATGTTATTACTGCATACTTGTATGGAAAACTGGATAATGAAATTTACATGAGAATCCCTGAGGGATTTAAGATATCGGAAACATTTGGTCCAAATTATAGAAATGTTTGCTCCATTAAATTACAAAGATCCCTTTACGGATTAAAGCAATCCGGACGCATGTGGTACAAATGACTTAGTGACTATTTATTGCAAGAAGGATATAAAAATGATCCAATTTGTCCATGTATATTTATTAAAAGGAATGGATCAAAATTTGTCATTATTGCCGTATATGTTGATGATTTAAACATTATTGGAAGTTCCGAAGAACTTGGAAAGACAGTTGATATATTGAAAAAGGAATTTGAAATGAAAGATCTAGGCAAAACGAAATTTTGCCTTGGTCTACAAATTGAGCATCTTCATGATGGAATCTTAGTCCATCAATCAACTTATACGCAAAGAATTTTGAAACGATTTTACATGGATAAAGCTCATCCATTAAGTTCACCCATGGTGGTTCGATCACTTGATACAACAAAAGATGTTTTTCGACCATGTGATGAACAAGAGGAAATTCTTGGCCCAGATGTGCCATACCTAAGTGCTATTGGTGCATTGATGTATCTTGCAAATAGCACGAGACCAGACATATCATTTGCTGTCAATTTGTTGGCAAGATATAGTTCTTCCCCTACACAAATGCATTGGAATGGTGTTAAACATATATTTAGATATCTTCAGGGCACCTATGATTTGGGTTTATTTTATTCCAATACTTGTGATTTGCAACTAACTGGGTATGCAGATGCTGGATATCTATCTGATCCACACAAAGGACGATCGCAAACTGGGTATTTATTTACTTATGGTGGAACAGCAATTTCCTGAAGGTCTACAAAGCAAACTATGGTCGCTACTTCATCAAATCATGCAGAAATACTTGCAATCCATGAAGCTAGTAGAGAATGTGTCTGGTTGAGATCAATGATTTCTCATATCAAAAAGGAATGTGGTTTGTCTACAAGTAAAAGCTCAGCAACAATAATTTATGAAGATAACGCAGCTTGCATTGCTCAGCTAAAGGAAGGATACATCAAAGGTGATAGGACGAAACACATATCCCCAAAGTTCTTTTTCATACATGATTTGTAAAAGAAAGGTGATATTGAAGTTCAACAAATTCGCTCAAGTGAAAATTTGGCCGATCTTTTCACAAAATCATTGCCTACATCGACTTTTGAGAAATTGGTATACAAGATTGGAATGCGACGTCTAAGAGATTTCACATAATTCTTCAACAGGGGGAGAAAGTTTACGTAACTGCACTCTTTTTCCCTTACTATGGTTTTTATCCCACTGGGTTTTTCCTAGTAAGGTTTTTAACGAGGCAGTATCAAAACACGTAATGAAGACATCCAAAGGGAGAGTATTGTGGAATAATTAATAAAATTAGATGGTTAGTATTATTTGTTAATTGTTGGATGTCTAAATATTAAATGAAGTGATTTAGACTTTTTATTATTTTAATCATTTCATTTGCCTATAAATAGGCTTGTAATCTTCATTTGAAAAATACACAAAAATATACAAATTCTCTCTCAATTCTATTCTATATAAATTAAGGAAATTATAGAGAAATAATAATTTCCTATTAATATATAATTAAAAGTTCATTTGGAGTAATCAAGAAGAATATATTCAAGGTTATTGCAAAGGTAATTATTTACTTTATTTGTTAATGTTTCTTTTAATTTATAACAGAAAATATTTAATCCAAACTAAGATTTGTAACACATTTGTTTATGGAATAAATATCGAAATTGATGTTATAAGTTGGCTTAAATTGGAGTTTGCTTCCCTGATGATTTGAAATAGGTAAATCTCAATAATTGTACTAAAGACATAAATGGTCTCAGAAACTGATTTGTTAAGTCAATATCAGGTTTACAACAAGTACAAAGACATTAAATAGTCTCAGAAACTTATGTGCGATAAAAGGACAATAAAGACACAATGTCAGGAACTTTACAGAAGATTTTCAATGCCTAGAAGATTGTATCCAATGGTAACATAAAACCAGAGACCTTATATATGCGAGCTGAACTGATGAAGAGATAAGGAGAACAATTCTATTAGAAAAGAAAGAAGAAAGGAAGAAGACAGAGAAAGCGAAGCAGTCGATGATCAGATCAGAGGAGTGTCATCGTCAAAGTCGACTGCTGAGCCTATAAGTTTTTGAAGAAGCACTTCCCAGTGCGGACGGAAACATTCGAGAGTTTATTCACTGTAATATTTCTCACACAGATTCGCTCACATATGTGAAAGCCGAGAGGTGAATAGTGAATCACACCCCTAATATACAAACATAGTCTAGACAAGAAGACGTAAAACTTAGTGTTTGTAGTTTTTGAACAGAGATGTTAAACATGTTCTTAGAGATGAAGTTCACATAGCCTGCGAGCTGTTCTGTAGAGACGAGTCTAGGAGTTCAGCTTTGGACAGTGTGTAAGTCCCAGCTGAGTGGATCAGTACAATCTTTGTATGATCATAGTAAAAGATTTCCAATTTGGAAGAAGGGGGGACGTAGGAGATTGAATTTCGAACTTCTATAAATAAATTACAGATGAGGTGAATAGTGAATCACACCCCTAATACACAAACAACGTCTTACACGAAGACGTAAACTTAGTGTTTGTAGTCTTTGAACAGAGATGTTAAACATGTTCTTAAAGATGAAGTTCACACAGCCTGCGAGCTGTTCTGTAGAGACGAGTCTAGGAGTTCAGTTTTGGGCAATGTGCAAGTCCCAGCTGAGTGGATCAATACAATCTTTGTATGATCATAGTGAAAGCTACGGGGGACGTAGGAGATTGAGCTCCGAACTTCTATAAACAAATTCCAGATGAGTTCTTTACAAGCTTTCCGCATATATTCTTGCATCGCATATTTTTAAAACCTACAGCTTTTGATTTTAAATCTTATAGAGTATTTCAGATGTTTTTCACCTTGGTTGTTATACCTGATTTGATATATTTTTCCGTGCTCAATGATTTCAAAACTAGAGCTAATGCAGCTCAAATTTCTATTTGTTCAGATCGCGCGCGATCTGTACCGTACTGTAACGTGTGATCTGCTTTCGATCCCAACAGACACAAATAATTTTTGGCAAAAAAGTTAATTAAATGGATTATTGGATATCATAATAACATAACCATGTAATTGCATAATTAGAGTAAACTCTTCAAATAATATATGACATCGACTTGATGCACAATATATTCTTTGCTAAAAAAATTTGATGCACAATATGTTATTTGCTAAAATTTCATATAGATAATATATTGTTTTGACAATGATATGTTAAACCATGAATCACTATTACGGTGAGGGTGAAAATAAAATTGAAATGAAAAATATATATTGAGATCAATCATTTAAAATAATCAACCTCATGTATAAATAAAAATATGATAAATAAAGGTGTTAAAATAGCTAGACTGTTACATGAAGGGAATATAAAAATAATAACAAAAGAGAAAAGTATTAAAAAGTGAAATAAATAACATTTCCTTTAGCGTATAATAATAGATTATCCAAAATAAATATCTTTTTCTTTAGTATATACTAAATAGATATCATAGATAAAATTATAAAAAATCAAAGAAATTAAAATATTACCACTTTTACTATTATTATATAATATAACTTTTTTTAAAAGACCTTGAAGGTAGGGTCGTACGTTGGAAATATTTCGCCTAAATCAAACTTTTTAAAAATTCTGCGAAATAGTTTGGGTTGATCAATTTTTTATTTTTCATTAATGAGTGAGTTAAACAGAAAATATAAAATACAAATGATATGTACACACAAAATTTTATTGTTGTGCCAATTCATGAACACCGCTTGTGTGGCATACCATGATGGGTTTTTCATTTAGATCATATTACATACCAATTATTATTATTATATATATAGAATAGCACAATCAAAGGGTAAGATTAAAAAGCTAAATATTAAAGGGAAGAAACTAAAATGGAATATCTCAATTGTAAATTTCTTAAATTACATCCAAATTTGAGCGAATTTTCTAAAAAAAGAATTTCTCAATCAATAGTGTGATTAAACTAAAACTCTTTGGGTCTCTCCCCCGTCCGACTATTCTTGGAGATCATTAATCATTTGAATTGTGTTCATCTAGAGAGTCCATATATATACAAACTTCATGATCTCATTTCACTAAATCGAAACACTCTTCATTTCAAGAATTTGTCCTAAACTCAAATATCTTCCACCTCCCTACAATTTGAACACCCCAAAAAAAGCATCAAATTTTCAATAAAAAGTGGGAAAAAAAAAAAAACAATTTCTAAAATGGATGAAACCATGCACATTTTAGCTAAGAAATTTTGGAAGGTAGTCCGAGTGGCTTATTTCATGTGGAGAAAAGGCATATCAAAGGGGAAGCTATTGTTCAATCTCAACTTCATGATGATGCGTGGCAAGATCGCCGGAAAGCTAGAAGCCATACACAATCTCATCTCCTCGGCCTCCTCCGGCCGCCGTTCCCATCGCCGCCGCCGCCACCTCTTTCCGGTCAAGCTAAACGGAAAATACTTCAAGGCAACCCCGCCTGCTCCCCTACTCATGGACTCCGATTTGGCGGTGCAGGATGCTTTGGAGAAGATCGACATGCATGCTACCGGGCTTCGGGCCGAGCCCCCCGGTGAGGCAGCTGAGGATAACAGACTCTCCATATCCAATAGGGGATTTTGAAGGAGACAATAATGTGGATGAGGCTGCGGATGAATTTATTAACAGGTTCTACAAGGATTTGAAGAGACAGAATGCATCGACTTATTTTGTTTAGTCTAAGTGTAAAAAACATGGAGGTGGTAGATGTTTACCTTATTTATGTATTACACAGTTTTTTTTATTATTAGAAACCAGATGTTTATCTTAGATATTATTCGCGTAAGATAATTTGTTTAATTATAGAAATTTATATTAGGTTGTAATTATTATGTGTTATATATGTAATATTAAACCAATGCAATGAAGGTTTGGATGGATCAATTTATTTATATTCGTTAATATAGACATACTTGGTATTGCTCTAAAAGATAGATTTAGTGAAATTGCTGCCATTTCCTTCATTTTATTTCCTACCCGCATTTACTTGTTTATTTATGACATTTCTTTCATTAGAGTTTTGATTAAAAATCAAATACATCTCTACACGTCCTTTCGATCTTGTTGTTCCCTACTACTTACATTTATTGGATTTGTCAAAATCAGCCATGTTATCCTTTATATGAATTTTTTGCATACCTTCCTCCACTACTTCACAATAAAAAGTGAAAGTGTATTCCAATATGTTACTTCCTATAATGGAATGCTGGATTCCTTGCAATATGCAATACACCCTGACTATCACAAGACAAAAGAATTTTATCTTGTTTGTACCTAAGTTCCTCCAACAATTTTGAATTCATATAGCCTCCTTGCAAGCTTGAGTAGATGTTATATACTCTGCCTTCATTGTAGATAACGTCACAACTGTCTACAATTTTAAAAAGCTTACTGTACCTCCTACAAGTGTAAACACATAACCAGTAGTAGATTTTTCTTTCATCAGGATTGCCTACATAATCTGAATCAACATAGTCATGAGTGTCAAATCCGATCCTCCAAAGCATAATGCAACATTTGAGGTATCCTTAATGGATCTATGGATCATCTTAATTGTGCTGCAATGGTCTCGTCCAGGATTAATCATGTACCAACTACATGCTCTCATTACTTGTACGATGTCTAGTTCTAGTATAAAAATAATAGGGAACATCAACTTCCCACTGTCGATGCGTACAGTACTCAAAACATCTCCATCATATCTCCTTTATTGCTAGGACACATCTTTTAGGACAACTTGGAGTTAACAGATATATTTGGTTGTTCTAGACGTAGGTCAAACACCACATACACTACTAACATTACTCTGACTATATTAAGCCAAACCACACAAGAAAGTATCTTATTGAAGTCAATGCCTTTTATATGAGCATACTCTTTCAACACTAATCTGACATGTTGCCGCTCCAATAGCCATCACACATGATCTTATAGATCCATATGTTAATGATGGCTTTCCTTCCTTATGGTAGGGTAACAAGATCCCAAGTTTTATTCCTCTCTAATACCTCCAGTTCTTCCTGCATTGCCGTCAACCACAAGGATACATGAACTTTGAGTATCCTTATAAAAACTCGATGGCTCACCATTCTTTGTTAATAGACAGTATGCAATATTGCTTTTAGTTATCTAATCTGAAAGCCAATCCGATGGTCTTCTCTCTCGAGTTGACTGTCTCACTTTGAAAATTTCTGACTCAACTGGTTCTTATTCCTCGTAGTATGATACTACTTCACAAGAAACTAAATCTTCGTCAATATTATTTTCCACCTGAAGTGTAATAGTTTCTGATTATACACCTTTGTATCCCATCATTTTATCTTCCTCAAAGATAATATCCCTACTGAAGATAAGTTTATGGGCAGTATGGTTCCACAAGGGAAACCCCTTTACTCTACCAGCATAGTCCAAGAAGTTATATGTTCTGGATTTAGCATCGAAATTTGATCTTTATTGTTCATTGTACAAAACATATACCAAACTTCCAAATGTATTTAATTGAGAATAATCCGCTGGCTTTCCGGACTATACCTCCATTGGAGTTTTCAAATCAATCACTATTAGGGAAGATCAATTGATAACATAACAAGCAGTTTTGACTGCTTCTGCCTACAATATAACTTGGCTAGGCTCGCAATATTCATCATAACTCTTGTTCTGTCCAACAAGGTTCTATTCATCAACTCTGATGGATCGAAATAGATCACGCCTAAGCTGAATCAGCACGGAGCAGAGCTGCGCTCAATCTGAACGTAGAAAAATAAAAACTGCGAGAGCTGCAATAGCTCTGATTCTTGAAATCTATGAGCACCGAGAAGTATATCAGATCTGGTATAAAAAACCAAGCGAAAAACATTTGAATATACTCTCTAAAAATTGAAAGCTATTTAAAATGTGTGATGCAAGTATGTATGCCGAAAGCTGTAAATAACTCATCTGTTTGTTTATGAAAGTTCGGAACTCAATCTCCTACGCTCCCCTTCTACCATTTCTGGAAGGTTTTCACTAGAAGACTTTGATTTATAGTCTCTGTAACAACCCGATCCCAACAGTTGCAACTGTGAGAACTCCTAGCCCTCCATGCTACACACCAGCCTGTAAGCTGTGTGAACTGCATCACTAAGAACATGTTTAACGTCTCTTGTTCAAAGACTACATGCACTAGTTTTATGTCTTGTGCGAGATCTGACTCAGCTTATCTGTTTCGCCCAGCTCTCGTAAGTGTGTGTGAGTGAGTGTGTATGAGATTTACAATGTAAGCTCACCCTCTCTAGTATTAAATTTCACACACTCAGGAAGGTGCTCTCTGAACTGTCGTTTTCTTCACCAAGACTAAGGAGTCGAACATTTCTGTTTAAGCTCTCACTCTCTGAATTGTGTTCTTCTCTATTTTCTTTTCTTTCTTCCCTTTTTCATTATCTCCGCGTCTCTGGTGTCTGTATCGCTTTGTATATATTTCATTGTATACTCTCTACTTCATTTGAATCTCCAGTGTATATGTAGCCTTTGATTAATTGTGACCGTTGGAGGATTACCACTCTTTCAGCTCTGGCGAAGTTCAAAGACTCTTTCAGCTCGGACAAAGTGCAGCTTTGTCCTTGCTTGTTTTGTTCTTTGCTCGTACGATCTGACTTACTTTGCTTGACCAGCTCTGGGCTGATCTTCTACGCTATTTCTCTGAGCTTGTCCCTGAGCTGATCCTCTGATCTGCACTTTGCTTCTTCTTCATTTTGCTCTGAGCTGTTTCTGTGCTTTTTCTCTAAGCTGCTCTTGTTATTATCTGCTCTATTATGCTCTAAGCTGTTTCATTCTTCTTTCTTCAGCTCTGAATTGTTTTGTTCTTCTCTGTACAACTCTGAGCTCTTTCTTCATCTCTGTACGACTCAAAGTTGTTTCATTTTTTCTGTATAGCTCTGAGTTGTGCTGCTGTGATCTGGTCAGCGCTGCTCCAGTTTGTTCAGCTCTGAGCTGATCTTGACGATGATTCCAGTTCGTTCAGCTCGGAGCTGCTTCAACAATGTTCTGATTTTGTCTGTACTGCTCCAACTTAGACCTCTGAGCTGTTCTATGTCTGAGCTGATTTTACTAATTTGATCTGTCTTCTTCTCTATTCTAACTTGTGCGATCTGATCTTTATGTGTTCTAAGCTGATCTTGTTGCCTGAGCTGATCATTCCCTGAGCTGATATGCTTTAAGCTTATCGAAGCTTCGAAGCTGATGTCTTATTCGCTGAACTGCGCTCTTTGTTTATACAATGCACTTCTTCAGCTCGCAGCTCTTGTCTGATCTGATGTCACAGTGCACTTCTTCAGCTCGCAACTCTTGTCTGATATGATCTGCTACAACGTACTTTTTCAGCTCGCAGCTCTTGTCCGATCTGATCTGTTCCAGCTTAGACCTGCGTACTCGTGTAGATCTTCAGTAACATAAGATCAAATTTTGTGTTTGTCAAAATCCAGATCTGATCTGTTACACAGATCCAAGACACTCTCTCACTCTAATTTGTTGATTTATGTAAGCAGTCGTTATTTGTATTTTGATGCCCTTATTTGGTAAAATGCATCAAATTTATCACCGGTATATTATCCTCCATTGTTAGTCATTAAACATTTGATTATTTTCAAAGTCAAGTTCAATCCGTGCTTTGAAAACCTTGAATACTTAAACATGGTACTTCACATTCAATGACATTTGATTATTTTCAAAGTCAAGTTCAATCCGTACTTATTTTCAAAAATTGCCTCTAGGCGCCTGGCTTCGACCAGTTTCACGAGGAAACCGGCACTTCAAACGGTAGGCGGCGGTAGATCGTCAATCAGGTCCACGACCGAAATCAATCTTCCTCCATCAATCTGCACTAGAAGATCTGATGGATTTTAGCCACGAACGGATTCTCCTCGAAAATTTGATCGGAACAAGTCCGATCACGACGGCGGCGGCACGGCGGCGCAAGGCGGCGCGTGGAGGTGTCGGCCGAAGTTGGGGAGGAGAGGAGGAGGGTTTGGCGGCGCTATCTAGGGTTATGAGATGCAAAAGTGTCTCATTAGTTGCCCTATGTCAAGACTAAGTATAGGTATGATGGGCTTGAACCGGCCCATTGGACCTGGGGCGGGCCCAGTCCAATATATGAACATTCGGTTCAACCGCATCACCGTGGCTTCATCATAACTCCGATCGACGATCAGATCGGACCGATCGACTCAGTTTCCAAAACTGACTATTATGATACGAAAATAATTTTTCAGACCACCTAGTCCAAAATTACAGTTTGGCCCCTCAACTTTGGGAAATCGCAATTTGACCCCTGTTGAATTTTAGGAAGTCGCACTCCCTAAAATTCTCCTCATATGCTCAACACATTGAGTTCAGTTTCTGTGCGGGAATCATGAATCCAGTACTTTTGTGACCCTCAATGGTTCAGGGATACAGCTAGCCGTGGGCCCACAACCATTGTGACTCCGAAATCACAATTTCGGACTTGCCCACGGATCATGGTAAAGCTCCTAGCAACATCGCCCCATGATCCTCTAGGTATTACTGATAGTGCCTGCAAGAACCAGTTGGTCGTGGTTAGCGTACAGTATGGTCCTTTCAACACATATATCCCGATCAGATCAACGACCATTGGAAAATCGAGAGTCGCTAGAGATCCGATAGCTATGCATACATCTTGGAGATCGAATAGTGACATCACGAGTGTAATTAGGTAAACCCATTTACCTAAAACACATCCAGTATCTGGCCAGAGATTTAAACACTATTATCCCCTCAGATAGCATATGATATCCACGCATGAAAGCGAGCGGTGAATCCTCGACAACGAAGCATCGACTCTTACATGCATCGGGACCTCACCCAATCCCGCCACCTAATGACCCCAACTGAGTCGGTAAACGAGTCAAAGTGAGGCGCCTATCATGTAGAGTCTCAATGACGTTTCGAGTAGTGAGGACTAATCAGTACAACCAAGACATCGGACTTATCCACTCGACAAATGGTAACCACTTGGAAAGTCCGAACGAGGGTAGTTCGATAGATCACCAGGTCACTATCCATCTGCATGCTCAGAACATCACAATGTTCCCTACCAATGAAACATGGTACTTCACATCGCAGATTCTAGTCTCAAGCTCGGGCGGCCTTATCCTCATTTTGACGGCCCAATCGATTAGGAATGAATTCAGAATGCACAGTGACTATTAGATGTGTTTCATGATAGCCATCATATCCACTATCACATCTAACATACACTATAGTGCATTGTAGGTCTTTATCCAACACAATTGTTAACATCATATACCACAATGAAAATAAAGAACGCCATAAAGAAATGCGAATAACATATATAAATATTGTCATATACAAGAGTCAATAAAACCCACACGCCACAAGTTGGCTAGTTGGGAATCTACTCTAAAAATCTCCCACTTGCCCTATAGCCAACTAATCATCAGACGTAGTCCCATCGTTTCGCGATGTTTTTCAAACAACGGTCCTGGCAAGGGGTTCGTAAGTGGATCAGCAACGTTGTCTGCAGAGGCGACTCTCTCAACTGCTATGTCACCTCTACCCACAATATCCCGGATTATGTGGTATTTCCTCAGTATATGTTTGGATCTTTGGTGAGACCTAGGCTCCTGTGCTTGCGCAACGGCACCCGTGTTGTCGCAGTACACCGGGACTGGACCAACTCCATCAAGGATGACGCCCAACTCTTGGACGAAATTCCTTGGCCAAACCGCCTCCTTAGCAGCAGCTGATGCTGCAATGTACTCAGCCTCAGTGGTTGAATCCGCGATGGTGTCTTGCTTGGAACTCTTCCAAGAGACAGCACCACCATTGAGCATGAATACAAATCCAGAGGTAGACTTCGAATCATCCACGTCGTATTGGAAGCTAGAATCAGTGTAGCCTTCCAATTTTAGTTCACCACCCCCATAGACCATGAACATATTCTTAGTCCTTCGCAAGTCTTTAAGAATATCCTTCACAGCCTTCCAATGCAATTGGCCGGGGTTGGCCTGGTAGCGGCACGTGACACTCAGAGCATATGTGACATCCGGTCTAGTTGAAATCATGCCATACATAATACTACCTATTGCCGAGGCATATGACACACGTGTCATACTCTCTATCTCCTCATCAGTCCTCGGACACATAGACTTAGATAGAGTGACCCCGTGGCACATAGGTAGGTGTCCTCTCTTGGACTCTTCCATAGAGAACCTCTTAAGTATGGTATCGATGTAGGTGGCTTGGGTGAGTCCGAGCATCCGTTTCGATCTATCCCGATAGATCTGTATTCCAAGAATATAGGATGCTTCACCCATATCCTTCATCGAGAATCTACTAGACAACCATACTTTAGTTGACTGCAGCATTCCTACATCATTCCCAATGAGTAGAATGTCATCAACATAAAGTACAAGGAATGTCACAGCGCTTTTAACTACCTTCTTATATACACATGGCTCCTCGGGATTCTTGATGAAACCAAATTCCTTAATTGTTTCATCGAATCTCAGGTTCCAACTCCTCGATTCTGTTTTGAGATCGTAGATCGATCTCTGAAGCTTGCATACCTTATGCTCGTTTCCTACAGATGTGAAACCCTCAGGCTGCGTCATATAGATCTCTTCCTTAATGTTTCCATTAAGGAACGCAGTTTTCACATCCATTTGCCATATCTCATAGTCGTACCATGCGGCTATGGCTAGTAAGATTCTAATTGACTTGAACATTGTGACTAGTGAGAAGGTTTCATCATAGTCAACACCTTGCATTTGAGTGTAACCTTTCGCGACCAGTCGTGCCTTGTAGGTCATTACCTTACCATCAGGCCCAAGTTTCCTCTTGTATACCCATTTACACCAAATAGGAACAATTCCTTCGGGAGGATTAACAAGAGTCCAAACTTGGTTCGCATGCATTGAGTCAAACTCAGACTGCATTGCTTCAAGCCACAAATTAGAATCAGCATCGGAAATTTCCTCCTTGAAAGTCCTTGGATCACATCCAACAACTTGATCACCTTGATCATCTTCAAGGAGGAAACCATATCTTTCAGGAGCCCTAGGAACCCTTTCGGATCTCCTAGGTGCGACCATTTCTGGTACTGGCTCTGGAGGCGCAGGAGATTCACTTGGTACATCAATTGGTTCTCGAACCTCTTCGAGTTCTATCATTTTGCCCTTTCTATCAAGTAGAAATTCCCTTTCCATAAAGGTGGCATTTCTAGAAACAAACACTTTTGTTTCACTTGGATAGTAGAAGTAGTATCCAATGGAATTCTTTGGACACCCAACGAAGTAACATAAGATGGATCTCGTATCCAGCTTATCTCCCACTGTCTGCTTCACGTAAG
>KV011360.1:0-13566 GCA_001598015.1 Dorcoceras hygrometricum
CTGATCTACTGTTCAAATCGACTGGTTTTCTTGCCAACAACTGATTACCTATGTCTCAGCTGGATGCTCAGTGAAAATGATTTTTGAAGGAAGTATGAGTTTTAAAATTAAGTGAACCCCGATGTTAAGATTTGAATTCGTTCAGTATGTGTTTAAAAGAAGAAAGTTTCAATTTAAGGATTTATGGCTTAGATAACAGACGGTCACCATGGAGGGGTGATCAGCTGTCCCGATGTCAGTTGCCCCTTCACCACGAATATTATGCTAAGGCTGATATCAGTAGTCACTTGATCAGGTGCAACACGGACCTAAGTAGAGCTTCTGAGCCATAAGTCAAATGAAAACGATAACGCTGGGATTTGATTTTAATTCCAGAACAGAAGTTTACGATGAATGATGTTTTACGACTTCCTTTAAACTGTGATGTATTATGTTTTACACCTGCATATTGTGCTTGTTACTCTCAGTTTTTCTTGCTGAGCCCCTAGGCTCACTAGTTTTTATGATGCATATGAGTCGGCACCGGAGCAGGTGGGAGGTGGAGTTTGAACCAGTAGCGATGTGTTAGTGTTTATCGAAGGCCTGCGTTTCCGCGATGTTCATTTTGTATTTTGTTGTTTTTGTTGTCTTTGATCTTAGTCAAATCTGTATTGAGATCCATTACAACAAAGATGAATTCAAATAGAGTTCAGTAGTTGTAATATCGCGACTTCGCATTTTGTACTTCGAAATTGTAATGAAATCTTGGTGGAATTTGCTTATAACAACAGTTTCCAAGCCTCCATTCAGATGGCACCATACGAAGCTCTATATGGACGTAAATGTAGAACGCCTCTTCATTGGGATGAGATAGGAGAGCGAGATGGTTTAGGACCAGATTTGGTGGAGCAAACCGTGAATGTTGTTAGAAGAATTAAAGAAAGGATGAAAGCTGCTCAATGTCGACAAAAGAGTTATGAAGATAATAGACGCAGGGAACTAAGTTTTAACGTTGGTGATCACGTCTTTTTGAAAGTAGCTCCAATGAAGGGAGTGATGCGTTTTGGAAAGAAGGGAAAATTGAGTCCCAGGTATATAGGTCCCTACGAGATACTGGACAAAGTAGGAGCATTGGCCTATCGATTAGCACTGCCGCCGCCTCTATCTTCAGTACATAATGTATTCCATGTATCAGCATTGAGGAAATACGTTCCCCACCCATCGCACATATTGAGTATAGAACCAATCCATTTAGCACAGGATTTGAGTTATGAAGTGAGACCTGAGAAGATTCTTCTTAGAGAAATTAGAAAGCTGAGGAACTGCAGCATCCCAATGATTAAAGTTCAATGGTCGAATCAAACCGAACGAGAAGCTACGTGGGAGACGGAAGCTGATATGCGTAGTCGTTACCCAAATTTGTTCGGTAAGTAAATTTCGAGGAAGAAATTTTTATAAGGTTGGTAGAGTTGTAGCGCCCCAAAATCCATAGGACCCCAAATTCTCATCTTTATAATTCGATGATTCATTTCTAATTCCAGATTTCAGCTTGGTTGTTTGATTGAAAAGCTGTCTTCTTATTCTCTAAATGCGAGACATGGTGCAGGGTCTGATCAGCTGTTACTCCAAGCATCAGCTGGGTAATTTGGAGGTTGAAAATAAAATGAATTTCGAATGGGAGGATGGCTTTTATTAAAATGAGAGTATCGTTTTAACAAATTAAAATAGTTACAGGGGATTTTTAATAAATTCTGGAGTAGTAGGTGTGAAACACCATGCCTACTCAAGTGTTTTTCCCCTGTTACAAGTCAGACTCCCATGCCTATGGTACACGGGACTATAATTTCAATGTTTGTAAGAAAAATCTTTATTTTCATCAAAGAAACCATAGGAAACTCGCTGTGGTGCTTGGAGAGACTTGCTGCTAGACCTGCTGTGTTTTCGTGTTCTCCTGTATTGAGGCAAGTAAATCTGATTTTTGCTACACCATGAAAGCATATATATATCGTTTATTTTCAGTTCTGTTGATTTCTTGACTATTTCATGCACAAGTTTCAGCCTACGTTCGTGCTCTTGCTTGGTTTAAAAACGAATGCTTCAGGTTCACAGAGTTGTTTCTGTTTTTAAAACTCTCTAGTATGTTTTAGTACGATTATTGTTGTTTTAAAACACTGAGAAGTACATATTCGAGTTTAATGTACGATCATAAACTCCTTTGTTATGGTGAATGGCGGCGTCTGGACATGGCTCCAAGTTAATCGGCGATGCTAGTCGGATCGGGATTTTGTACCGGTCAGATAAGCGGAGTTGGTATCTTTGGATGTCGTCCGTGATGCTGCAGCACTACTTCTATAGCCAAATCTGTATTTCATGCCTGTGACTTGTTTTCACACCCGAGCACTACTTCTATAGCCAAATCTCTTTTTCACGCCTGTGACTTGTTTTCACACCCGAGCACTACTTCTATAGCCAAATCTCTTTTTCACGCCTGTGACTTGTTTTCACACCCGAGCACTACTTCTATAGCCAAATCTCTTTTTCACGCCTGTGACTTGTTTTCACACCCGAGCACTACTTCTATAGCCAAATCTCTTTTTCACGCCTGTGACTTGTTTTCACACCCGAGCACTACTTCTATAGCCAAATCTCTTTTTCACGCCTGTGACTTGTTTTCACACCCGAGCACTACTTCTATAGCCAAATCTCTTTTTCACGCCTGTGACTTGTTTTCACACCCGAGCACTACTTCTATAGCCAAATCTCTTTTTCACGCCTGTGACTTGTTTTCACACCCGAGCACTACTTCTATAGCCAAATCTCTTTTTCACGCCTGTGACTTGTTTTCACACCCGAGCACTACTTCTATAGCCAAATCTCTTTTTCACGCCTGTGACTTGTTTTCACACCCGAGCACTACTTCTATAGCCAAATCTCTTTTTCACGCCTGTGACTTGTTTTCACACCCGAGCACTACTTCTATAGCCAAATCTCTTTTTCACGCCTGTGACTTGTTTTCACACCCGAGCACTACTTCTATAGCCAAATCTCTTTTTCACGCCTGTGACTTGTTTTCACACCCGAGCACTACTTCTATAGCCATTTTAATTTCTTGGCGCCAACAGCTGTACTTTGATTTTATTTTGAGCAAGGCAATACAGCTTGTTATATTTATTATTCAGCCCTTCTATTTCCTTTTATTTCCTTTTCTTTGATCCCGTGATTCCCATGAGGATTCGGCGTCACATAAAACCACATGCAAGCACATACGTGTAATAAGATAACATTAAATCATCCATGCATGGATGATGTTAAAACATGGTTCGTAACGTATCATAATATAAGATAATCATAGCATACATAGTAAGACATGGCGTAACGTAACATAAAAACATATGAGTCGTATCTGTGAAATGTTAATGGGCGTATGACTGATCAGTCGAAAGAACCAACGTACATGGCGGTGCGGTTCACCCGACCTTACCTCGGGATCCCAAGCACCTCCTATGCCACTTCACCATGTCGTGATCACATGGATCCATAGGCTCGTAATACTTTAAAACAGGGGATCCCCGGGCCTGGCTACCCGACTAGCTCCCATCGTAAACTTGCCACAAGTCACTTCAATTCCTCGGGTTTTTTTAAAAGAACAAGCCTTTATCGTTTCATAAAACATTCATGATGCGTGCATTTTATAAAATCATGCAAATTAAAACTTATCCCGTCAATATATATTTAATTCCTTCATTTAAAACATTATCATACATAACATACTACATATATAATTAAATATATAATCACGGGCTTCTACATTTTCTATTCTGGTCAAGGACTGGTCCGGTGGCCTGGCCCACTTTTTCTAAGCCCAAAAGAACCTAAACTTAATTTTAAAGTGGAACTTGGCCTAATACATGATTTGGCCCATAACATAAAATTAACCTACAAAACCCCCCAAAATCCTCCAATTTTGACTTTAAAAACTCCAAAGACCAATTTTGACTAACTTAAAATCCTATTACCAATTTTGACTTAATTAAAATCCCAAAGACTCCAATTTTGACTTTAAAACTTAAAATAAATATTATGTACAAGATTAATAAAAAAGGTTGACTCAATTTAAAACATTTTACCAAATTCTTAAAATTGGACCTTAGACTTTAAAATTAAAATAAGCGGTCCAGAATTAAAATAAACTCGGACCAAATTTAAAACATTTTGACTCGAGACCCGACTAACCGACCCAGTCTAACCGAACCAACCGGTCCAATTGAACCGCCCGGCCAAAGCCCATACAACTCAAACCCTACACACACAACACACGTATGCCTCCATGCACCGCCACCAGCCGCCGCAAACCTCCCTCGTTATCCCTGCTCCGGCCACCCCTGGCCGGAGCCTCGCCGTCTGGACCACCCTTGGGTCCAATCGCACCACCTGGATGCACCATGGCTCGTGTCACAACCCACAACCGCACTCACGGCGCACCAAAGTTGCACGGCCGAGCGCAGCCTACACCATGCAACCACCTCGCCTAAAACTGGTTTGGATCTTGGTTCATCCACGATCTAGACACTTTCTCCACATCT
The DNA here is from genome assembly GCA_001598015.1 of Dorcoceras hygrometricum. NCBI lineage: Eukaryota > Viridiplantae > Streptophyta > Magnoliopsida > Lamiales > Gesneriaceae > Dorcoceras > Dorcoceras hygrometricum. The sequence goes on from KV011360.1 coordinate 4,563, forward strand.
ATGGACCCTCACTCGACAGCCTAGCCATGGTCAATAGCCCCTTGAACCCTTCTCAACCGTAGCAACACATGATTAAATAAAAAAAACATGAGGAAAACAATGGCACATGCATGGATCTATAACAATTGTGCATAGATCTAAACAAATCACATTCAAATCATGCATTTAACATTAAAAACAGTTTACTATGGTGTAAATGGCGAGAAAAAGAATCGATATTACATGCCTGGCTTGAAGAAAGAGAAGATCTGCGAGTTACCGACGTAGAGGACACGAGATCGGGACAAAAACCACCTTGGATCACCAAAATTCTTGAAGAACACGTTGGGGTTGCTTGAGGAAGGAGGGGATGGCTCTAAGGAGGGGAGTGGAGGCTATTTTTTGCAAATATTTTGTGTTTGAAAGAATGAGGGTGACAAAAATACTTATACAAACCCCAAATTTTCGGAAATTTACTGTTTAAAAAAAATAATAAATTCACTCTTAAAAAAATCTAAGGACTTAAAAAAATCTCAAATTATTTTCATCTCGGTAGTCCCCAGTCTCGTCCACGCGTCCGTAACTCAACAGGCTAAAAACAGACCATACATATCATGCAACAATAAAATCATAAATAAATCACATAAAATGTGTTGGATCTGTGTTTACATATCAGAATCTTAATTTTGATTAACACAAAATCTGCTATTATTTCACTAACGATTTAACTTAAGTGCGCAGGTTGAGCTGAAACATACAGACGCGATTTCGGTGGACTAAACGAAGGAATTTGGCCAAGAAGCGGTCTATGTAACGACGTAGTTCCGGATTATGAACCTGAATCGGAAACGAGCTGGTACATAGATATAACCGAGCTGGATGAAAGCACTATAGCATCCTAGCAGCAAGCTGGAACAAAGCACTAATAGCAGATTGATTCAAAGCAGACAGCAGTGCAGATTGAGGAGTAGTCCAAGTTAGAACAGTAAGGGGACGCCCGAGTTGGTCCAACATAGGAAGCTGGAATGGTTAGGGGACGCTCGAGCTGGTACAGTAGAGGATATCCAAGCTAGAACAGTAAGGGGACGTCCAAGCTGGTCTAGCAGAGGACAACTTTGCTGGTACAGGGAGGGGACGCCCGAGCTGGTCCAGCAAAGGACAACCAGATCGCAGAAGACACCCAAGCTGGTTCATCATATTGGAGCAAAAGCAGGTCAAGTGCAGATAAGATCAAGAACAGCTTAGTTGAGAAAAGACCAGCTCAGACGAACAAAGCAGTTTGAACACAAATATTGTAAAGATTGCATTGTATTAGTTCAAATTGGTTTGCTTCGTCCTGTCCACATCAAGTACACAATTCTCATACTCAAAGTCAGCAAAGGCTGCAACATTAAATATGGACAAAGCTCAAAGTCATAAAGCCTGCAGACGCATTAACTGATAAAGGACACAAAGTACAACTTTGATAGAACTTTTGAGAAGCCTTTTCAACGGCTAAATCTTTGTGTCCAATGGGAAGAATTGCACATGAGGCTATAAACAGCAGAAAACAGATGAGAAAAAATTGGGGGAAGAAAACAGATATCAGCTTTCATAGAAGCACTTTCCAATGTGTGAGAATACATTTTGAGAGTGAGCATACACTGTATATTTCTCACACACTATTCACTTCATACATACGAGAGTTGAGCTGAACAAAAAAATGAGTGAATGAAAAACACCAAGTCATTGTAGTCTTTGAACAGAGACGTAAAACAAGTCCTTGTAGCCTTTCTCACAGAGGCGTAAAAGAAGTGAGTTAGACACACGCAGCTTCGGGCTGGTGTACAGTGGTTTGGCTAGGAGTTCTTGCGGCTCCGGGTCGTAGGAGTGGGTTGCAGCGAGGGTCGTTGTAATCAAAGTCTTCTAGTGGATCCTTCCCGTTGTGGAAGAAGGGGATATGTAGGAGATTGAGCTCCGAACTTCCATAAACAAATTGCAGCGTACTTTCTTTACTGTTTTCCGCATTTACATTCATACTCATTGCATATTTGTTTAACAAGCATAAAACTGTTTAAAGAGCTTTCGATCATAAGAGTTCAGGTTGAGTTGTTTCCGTATGATTTTAATTCATTACTCAATCTGTATCTCGGTGCATTAACATTCAAGAACACTGAGCTATTGCAGCTCAAGGCATCGAATAACCAGATCGCGCGGCTTTTCATTGAGCTGGTTAGAACTACCAGCTAGAACCAGCCTCATGCATTGCGTTGTTTTAGCGCTGAGCTGGTTCCACATATATGCGATCCGGTTTGAGTTGCGTGCTGGTTTTTGAAATTCAAATAATTTTTGAATTTCACGTAACTCACGGGGTTATTGTCAAGGCTGTGTGAGAGCCAAAGTGAGTTGTGGCAGAGCTCATGAACACCCCCGATTTTTCGATCCTAACAAAATGGCATGTAATTTTCTAGAATGATTTTTCCCTACTCATGCACTCATTTCTACGTATTCAGTATTTCTAGGCGTTACAAACTCTTTCAAAGTGATTTTTGTATCGTGCTTGTAGTTGTTCAACGCTGGAGGATTTCTATTAGCTGTGTTCAGCAGTTGAGGCAAGTAACTCTGTTTCTTGTTGTACTTTGGAAAGCATAGATTGATTTCCTTCTTGCATGATTGTATGAGTTTTAAAGGTTTGAGATGCGTTTTCTATGAAGTTTATCAAACAGAGTTGAGTTAATTATGTTTTCTTGAGAAAGTATTGGTTTGCTAAAGTTTTGATCCAGAAAAGGTTTTACGATGTTCGATCCAGTTTCTTCTTCAAAATTCTGGGATGTTCTATAAGTATCTTTCAAGCAGCATAAGTATTTTTATTTCAGTAGCTTACAAGCAGGTTGTTTCTGGAATTTTTTTAGATATTTTCGATTTATTCAAACTAAGGAAATCTTCTAAGATGTTAGTCATTTTGAGTTAAGTTCGCACTGTTATTCACAGAACTGATTTTTAAGTCGCGATCTGATTTCATTGTCCAGTCCATTTGTGATCTGATTTCATTGTCCAGTCCACTTGTGATCTGATTTCATTGTCCAGTCTGCTCGCGATCTGATTTTCTGGTTTGTGTTGACTTTTCCTAATCTGAGTTGACCAAACAGCCCAGAGCTGATTTTCTATTCTGAATCAGTACGCTCGCGTTCAATTGTACTATGAGCTGATTCAGGTCAGGTCCATTATAGACTGATACAGTAATTTAAAGTTTAATTTTTCTTTCTTTTAGCTTCGATTCGAAGGTATAACTCTAATATGTTCGAAGTTATACCCAAATTCAAGATATTCTTCAGCTTAGAGCTCTGTTGTTCGTTATTTGTCTCTATAGTCTGAGCTGATTTCAGTGTTGTCAGGCCCGGTACACAACAGAGATTAATCACGCAATTAACAACTGCGGAAGCATTTAAAAGTGGCTAAAATTTTTCGCTTTGGTCTGACTTAGAAAACATAATTTAAAAATACATTTATGCTCAAAATATTGGTTTTACAACAACCCAAAAGCTGAACACCAGCAGCTTCAGATAACTAATACAAGCAACGAGCATCCCAAAACAATACAATCTCAAATCAGCAATAGAACATCACTATGGGACATTCCCCGGTGACGACTCTAATGCATAATTATAAAATATAGGTAACTGGGACACTCTATCCACCTCTTGGGGCACCACCAGCTGAGTCATCTCCACGACCAGCAGAGAAACCTGGGTACCTGAACAACACACAGACAACCAAAACAGCCAGCCCCAGAGGGACATGGGGTCAAAACCCAGTACGGAGAGCAAGACAAACAGCTAATAGACAGCAACAGATATAAATGCACGTGCTATGCATGAGAACATCATAATGCAAAGGCAACAGGATACAAACGAATCATGAAGCCAAAGGACCAGCTCAGCAGCTGTCAACAATCGAACAAAGGGTAGTGGCCAAGAAGCATGTGAGAGCGTGGTAGCTATCCACTTGTCTCAACACACTGTACCAGAGTATAAACCAGATCACTCAACCCGTTGTTGCCAAAACTCATGAGAGCGTGGTAGCTATCCACTCGTCTCATAGCGGCTAATAACTAAACCAGCAGGGAGATGAGGAGCACGGTATTGCCGCTCGTCCTCAACAAAGCATCCTGGTACATAAAGGGTTAGCACAACAATACACGGCTAACAAGATCTGAGCTTAACATGGGAAAATGCGTGTATGCACTTACAACAGCTTGCAACAACTAACATAGAATAGAGCAAGCAACAACAACACGATAGCATACACTACACAACATACCAGCAAACATACACATATATCCAAGATTATCCCTTGCCGCTCGTCCTCAACAAAGCATCCTGGTACATAAAGGGTTAGCACAACAATACACGGCTAACAAGATCTGAGCTTAACATGGGAAAATGCGTGTATGCACTTACAACAGCTTGCAACAACTAACATAGAATAGAGCAAGCAACAACAACACGATAGCATACACTACACAACATACCAGCAAACATACACATATATCCAAGATTATCCCAAAGCTGTAATTCTAACTCAAAGTGTTGGGAAGTAATGGTGATCGTTTGGTCAAAGTCCTCTTCTTATACAACTTAAGTCTCCAGATCTGATGAATAGTATCCACCGGCACTCAGGGCTCACAACTGGTACTAACTTAGATCGGAACACTATACCAAATCTGAACTCTACGCTATACCAGATCTGACTACCACCAAACGATGTCGCACAAGAGTCCCACTCAGATCTGACTTCCCAAAATGTCGTCGCACCACAACCCAGATCCAGATGGCCAGATCTCATAATACACTCGACCAGCATCTACTGGTAACCCGAAACGACGTCGCACAACCCTCCGGTCTGGACAACTCGGAACCGATCTACAATAAATTACAAACCGAACCGGTTCACGTAGCGCTACCAGATTTCTCTCCTCAAAGCTGGTTTCCTCCAAACGACGTCGCTCCAGTACCCGCTTCAAATCATCGACTTGGCGTACCCAAAATGGCTTGCGACACAATTCTTAAGCATCCAACCAGCCAGATCTGACCGTGCTACAAAAACTAACTGAAATCTGAATCCACTCACAAACCAGCGTACGTTCACTAAGCATACCAGCTCAAAGTTGGCCCATTCCAGATTAGCTCACACCTGATCTGATCTATGCTAAACCTGATTAATTAAATTAATCCTCCATTAATCTTTCGGTCTCACATTCCTCCCCACCTACAACAAGATTTCGTCCTCGAAATCAAGCAACAAACTCCAGAATTGAACAAAATCATAGTATCACAACACCAAAATTGAAAATACGCAAAATATACTCTGCACATCAGTTGACCACGCTGGAAAAAAAACTAAGCACAGAACCACCAGCAGCACTCTAACATGCACCAAGATGTTACTAACCAAGAGTTCAAGATAACTGGAAAGCAACAGCAAGCAGTCTATCTACTGGAGTTAATGCAATATCTACTCAAACAAATGAGGCCACTCACGATACATCTTCTCCTCTAACTCCCGCGTAGCTTCTTTCCTACCATGCTTACTCCATTGAACCATCACCAAAGGAATGTTCTTGTTCCTGAGCTGTTTCTCCTTCCTGTCCAGAACCTGCAAGGGATACTCAACATAACTCAACGTTCGATCCAGCTCCACCTCATCAGTTCGTAGCACATGTGAAGGATCCGGTTCATACTTCCTCAACATAGACACGTGAACATATCATGTAGGGAGGACAGCTCGGGTGGAAACAACAAATGATAAGCCAAGGGACCGATCTTTTCCACAATTTCATAAGGTCCAACATAACGAGGAGCTAATTTTCCCTTGTATCCAAATCTCATAACACTTCTAAAAAGAGAAACTTTCAAGAATACTCGATCACCAACCTCAAATTCTAAAGTTATATGCCTTCTATTTGCATAACATAGCTTGGCGATGTGCAGCCGTCATACGCTGTCGAATTAGGTCAACCTGATCTCTCATATGCTGCACAAATTCAGGAGAAGACAACTTCTTCTCCCCCACTTCTTCCCAACAAATTGGCAACCTGCACTTCCTACCGTACAACGCTTCGAACGGTGCCATCCCAATTGTTACTTGATAGCTGTTGTTGTAAGAAAATTCTACCAACGACAATGAATCCATAACAACAGCTCGCAATATATCCTCCAAGGTCTGTATCGTTCTCTCTGATTGGCCATCGATTTGGGGATGATAGGCTGTACTCATAGCCAATCTGGTGTCCAAAACTGCTTGCAAACTCTTCCAAAACCTGAAAGTGAACCTCGGATCTCGGTCTAAAACTATGGACACAGGCACTCCATGCAATCGAACTACAAAATCGATGTACAGTTTTGCCATTTTCTTCAAAGAATTTGTCATATTGTAGGGAATAAAGTGGGCTGACTTTCTATCAACTACTACCCAAACATCATCACATCCTCGGCTGGGACGAGGCAAATGGGTCACAAAATCCATAGGTACATGCTCCCAATTCCATTGGGGCACCTCTAAACTCTGCAATAGTCCACCACGTCTCATCCTTTCCGCCTTAACTTGCTGAAAATTCAGACAACGAGTAACAAAGTCAGCAACATCATTCTTCAAACCTGCCCACCAATAGTGCGGTTTTAAGGCATGGTACATCTTCCTTGCACGAGGATGGACACTGTGACGACTACAGTGAGCTTCTCTTAGGATCATTTCCCTCAAATCAATTAAGTTAGGCACAACCAACCTGCCTCGAAACCTCAAACAACCATCAGCCGCGACAGTGTAATCGTCCAGCTGTCCAGCTTGAGTCTTCAACTTCAACTCGTCGATATACGGATCAGTTCTCTGGGTTGTCCTAATATCCGAAACAATTTGTGGCTCAACTTGAAAAGATGACACCACGACGCAATCATCACCTGGGTAAAAACGCCAACTAGTAGTGATCAGATGCTCGTAAACCTTCGAGATATTTAGCGATGCAAGCATCGACACTTGAGCTTTTCTGCTAAGTGCATCCGCAACTACATTCACTGTCCCAAGCTGATACTGAATCTCGCAATCGAAATCCTTAAGCAGCTCCATCCACCTACGCTGCCTCATATTCAAATCAGACTGTGAAAGGGGATACTAAAGACTCTTGTGGTCAGTATACACCACAAACTGTTCACCATAGAGATAATGGCGCCAAATATTCAAGGCAAAGACGACGGCTGCTTACTCCAAATCATGAACTGGGTATCGAGTCTCATGGGGTTTCAACTGACGGGAAGCATACGTGATGACTCGACCATGCTGCATCATAACGCAACACAATCCACTAAGTGAAGCATTGGAACATACCACAAAACCTGTCAGGCCTCGTGCTCACAACAGATAAACACATGCGGAAGCTATCAAAAAGTGGGTAAAATTTTTCGCTTTTAGGCCCGACGGTTTTAAACGTATAATTTAAAATACAACAATACTTAAAATAAGTTCCCAAATCATAAAACAATCAACAACAAAGCATACATAATTCAAACATGTATCATATCTTCCCCTACGGGTACAACAACAAAGCACAGGGCATCCCCCTAGCTAACTGATACATATATATATATGCTATATGCTACTGGGACACACTAGCCAGCTCCTGGGGCACCGCCAGCTGGATTGAACCCACGACCAGCTGTAGAACCTGGGTTTCCTGAAAACAACGCAACAAAGAAACAAACCAAGCCCCGGAGGGACATGGGGTCAAACCCCAGTACGGAGAGCAATAATACCACAGAAATAACAGCAAGGAATAAAATGCAGGTGCTATGCAGGAGACGCCAAGGAACAATGAAAAGCTCGACCCACAAGGGAGCTAAGGAACTCAAACATAGCTCCTAGAATCATTGACAACGTACAGTGGCCACGAGGTGTGTTCACAGTGTGGTAGTGAGCCACTCGCCATGAAACGACACCCACTTACCGGATGCATCAACCAACTCAACCTACTGTTGCCTCGCCCATGAACTGTGGTAGTTAATCACTCGGCTCATGGTGGCTACGATCCCAGTATGGAGATGAGAGTGCGGTATCGCCGCTCGCCCTCACATCCTGGTAAGAAAACAATAACAATGCAACAATGGTGCAAGGACTACCAAAAACTGGAAAGGAATACCGTGCGTGTATGCAACATGCGGGAATGCCAGCATATAGACATATGCAACGCAGCAAATACACAATAGCACACACAATTCTCAACAGAACACAACCATCAGGCACGGCAATTCCACATACCAGTGACTACAATTCATCCAAGCCATAACTTCGCTGTAAAACAAGCTCAAATCCGTACCTTATACTGAGCAACAACTAAACCTGCGAGAAATCCCGAAGACTCTGGTAAAAGCCTGTTAAACACACGGAATACACAATGTAAATATAACAGATTGCTAAACCAGCTCACGGCTGGGAGCCTCACTCGACCAGCTGCTCCAATTACCTCAACAATTACATAAAAACTAAGAACTAAGGCTAGAAACAAGGTCTCACCGAAAACCGGAACGTAGCTCTACCAAATCGATACAACACTCGAACGGCAGCAACTTCGCGTTCCTCGACTAGCCAATTACAGCTTCTAAAACTGATATGAATTGGAAGAGCTTCTCAAGTGGAGTTCAACGCTATCTCGCACGAGCCAAAACAACCACCGGAACGACGGGAAATCGCCGGAAAAGCTCACAGCTGAACAGTGCTCTAGGTTTCGAAAGATAAGGAACGAAAGGCTGGAAATATTTGCTAAGTATGGAATTGATACCACAATTCGAAGACCAAGTCTTCCTATAAATAGCACTTGCTACGACTGGGAAACAACACCAAAAATTGTCTTCCGACAAAACCAGTCGACACTAACAAATTTCCCAAACCAGCAGACGCAAGAACCAACAGCTGATCTAAACAACAATCACTAAAATGACTAACGACTGGTTCTCAAAACGGCGTCGCACCAACTTACTCAAACGACGTCGCATACTAA
>KV011361.1:0-15668 GCA_001598015.1 Dorcoceras hygrometricum
GTTGAATAATTGATGTTAGGTTGCTCAAGTCTGATTTTGTATATAGAAATTCAGCATGTACTAGATAACTTAGCGTGTAACCAAAGTAAACTGTGAAGCTTGTGTATATACGAATCAAGTTTGCGCTACCAGCTGAATTTAGTCTGTGTCTGCTGAATTTAATACGCTTCTGCTGATATAAAAAAAAAATTTTTTTTATATAAATCCGATTAGATTGTTACACTTGTTTAGTTTACCTTAATAACCCTGATTAAGATTAGAAGATTAATTGTGGGCAGAGAGCCTCACAGTATACTTTGCTTGGTTGATGAAAATTCCATCCTCTAGCTGCTTAACTTGTAACCCTAAAAAAATGTCAACTCTCCCATCATGCTCATCTCAAAATTGGTCCTGCAATAACTTGGAAAATTTGTCATAAAGTTTGTCATTAGTTTATTGAAAAATAATATCATCAACGTAAATCTGTACAAGCAAAACATGATCATTCTTCATAAATTTAAATAATGTCTTATCGATATAACCAATAACAAAATCATGGTCAATAAGAAATTTGGACAAAGTATCATACCAAGCTCTTTGAGCTTGTTTCAGACCATATAAAGCTTTATCCAGCTTGTATACATGCTTCATAAATTTAAATAATGTCTTATCGATATAACCAATAACAAAATCATGGTCAATAAGAAATTTGGACAAAGTATCATACCAAGCTCTTTGAGCTTGTTTCAGACCATATAAAGCTTTATCCAGCTTGTATACATGTTCCGGTCTTGTATGATCTACGAAGCCATGAGTTGTGATACATACACTTCCTCATTTAAAATACCATTCAAGAAAGCAGTTTTGATATCCATCTGATAAACTTTAAAGTTTTTGAATGATTCATATGCAAGGAAGATTCTAATGGCTTCTAGTCTAGCTACCGGTGCGAAGGATTCGTCAAAATCTATGCCTTCTTCTTTTCTATATCCTTGTGCAACCAGCCTAGCTTTGTTTCGAACTACATTACCTTGTTCATCTAACTTGTTCCGAAAAACCCGTCTTGTTCCTATAACATTTTGATTATCGGATTTAGGAACTAAATGCCATACTTTACTTCGTTTGAATTGGTTTAGCTCTTCTTGCATGGCGTCTATCCAACTAGAGTCAGCTAGAGCTGTTTTTGAATGATTCATATGCAAGGAAGATTCTAATGGCTTCTAGTCTAGCTACCGGTGCGAAGGATTCGTCAAAATCTATGCCTTCTTCTTTTCTATATCCTTGTGCAACCAGCCTAGCTTTGTTTCGAACTACATTACCTTGTTCATCTAACTTGTTCCGAAAAACCCGTCTTGTTCCTATAACATTTTGATTATCGGATTTAGGAACTAAATGCCATACTTTACTTCGTTTGAATTGGTTTAGCTCTTCTTGCATGGCGTCTATCCAACTAGAGTCAGCTAGAGCTTATTATATTTTCTTAGGCTCTATATGAGATATGAATGAAGAATTTAAATATTCATTTATCATCTGGCCTCGTGTCCGAAGAGGTGCAGTAGGATTACCAATAACCAGCTCAGGTGGATGATTTTTATTCCACCGAAGACCTGGTTTGTATGAGGTAGGTGGTTCGAGTTGTTCCCCCTGTGTCCTTGCTGGTTCTTCTGGAATAGCATTATTCAACATACCACTCGTTGTGGTGTTTACGTCAGCACCGGTATGTTCTCCACCAGCTGGTTCATGATCTGGACCAGCTTGCTCAATAGCTGAAATATCAGCATTGGTAACTGATTTGTCCAAATCGTGCTGGTCATCAGCTTGCTGTCTAGTTTGTTCTTCGTCTTCGCTTGATTCACCCAGATGTGTGGATTCCAGACGAGTGCATAGATCCTGTAACTTTGATGCTGATGATGATCGAAAGCTGGTTTCATCGAACACTACATGAGTCGATTCTTCCACTGTTAGCGTTCTGTTGTTGAACACTCTATATGCTCTGCTAACAGCTGAGTATCCCAAAAAGATACATGCATCACATCTTACATCAAAGGCTCGTAAGTACATTTTACCATTTATGTGGATGAAACACTTGCATCCAAACACCCTGAAGTACGAGATATCAGGTTTCTTGCCATTCCAGATCTCATAAGGAGTGACCCTATCTCTCTTGTTTATCATGAGAAAAAAGAGTTGCCTGTGACTGGCTTATTTCTCTTATGGTAGGGCAGTAGCAAGAAGCCTCCATAGGGGCTCAAGCGCAAGGAAGTTTGAAAGCTGGAGTAAAGGACCTTGCTCTATCAGTGGGCTTCCTGTTGGATCTGGTGCCAAATTGTCGCCCGTTTCCTTATTTCTTTGATAATAGAGTTGGCTGGTGTTTCATCAATTTTAGGTTCTATCAATTTTATAACAACTATCTCCAACATGCGTGGACCTGGAATGACTGGGTTGGGCCAACCAACGAATGAACACGTTCAACAAAAAAAAGATTTTTTTTCCGATTCGGTTTTTTTCTTACAACACGCGATAATAAAATATGGATTCTCGTATTTGTCTTTCCAGTTTCGAGTGTCTTCTTGGATAGTTATAGCGGCTCCGAAGCACAATGAAAATGAATTCACCGCTATCCAGGCCAAGGACTCTAGTTCTTCCATCTCTCAAATCAAATAAATTAAAGGAAGATGGCACTCACTGGAATCATGAAGTTGTCGGAAGGTGATAGGGTTCCCTCTTGTAAATGCCGAGTTTTCTGCTATTAAGTTCTAAGATCGGGATTTTTTTTCTCCTTAAGGTTTAGAATCCTCTAGAGAAGATAAAATGGCTAGTGCTATCGAATTCGAAGCTGTTAGCAAAATGTAGTTTCCAGAGGCAAGCCGAAGCCCCTCAACTATACCTACCTTTAATAAAAGGAGTATAGCTGATGACGCAAGAAACGATAGCTTCTTTACGGAATAACGTGTTAGGATTTTCTTTTCCACACGATATAACTTTACCAGATCTTCAGTTTCTAGTCTGAAGCCAGTAAACCGCCCTTAGAACGAACCTAAAGGCCCTCTGGTAACCTTTCTATTTTATCATATTAAAAAATAGCCTTCTTTCACCATTTGGGGCGTTAATTTACCTACTAAAATATCACCCGTCTCTACCCAAGATCAAGTTTTTTGGTAGGCGATTTTTCTCTTTCTCTTCTAAGACTGAAGAATGTTCTTGTGAATTATGGCCAATACCGGGTATATAAGCAGTGATTTCAAATCCAGAGGTTAATCGCAGCGTTCACCTCTGGTCTTTGAGTTCTGGTTGGCGGGAGGCAAGGCCACGTCAGTAGACTGGCCTTCTGCTTCTATGTCGATGTTTTCGGAGCCCTGAGAACCTTCTTATCGCAAAAAATGGAATAGTAAATGAAGGTATAGGCTCAGAAATAGATAGATTACTCACTCTTGCCACTGAGAGGGGAATGAGACTCCCCGTCTGCCTATCTCACACTCCCAAAGCATATTTTTATTTCATATTTAATTTCCTGCATCTCCTGGCTCGATGCGCTTAACGAAAAGGAACTCTCTAGATTAAGAAAAAATTTCTAAGGGAATGTTCAAGTTAAAAAACTGGTTAATCCTTCGAATCCTTATTGTTTTAGAAATCCTAGGCTCAAAAGCCACAGCCACCTTTTTCGATCCTTCAGGACGTAATCACCCTCTTGAAGAGGGTAGCATAAAGTAGAGTCGATTCGACGATATGCCAGTTGCGAAATTCTTATTTATTTTTAAAAAAATTTACCATAGATAAATTCCCCTTTTGATTTGGGAGAGCGTTGAATGGAATGAGACTTCCCGATCTATAGCAAGCTGTATTGACTGCTTCTGCCCAAAATTTGTTTGAAATACCATTATCAGCAATCATGGTAGTAGCAGCTTCTTTTAAAGTGCGATTTCTATGCTCAGCCAGTCCGTTCTGCTGAGGCGTTCTAGTTGCAGATAACTCATGTCTGATTCCAATATCATCTAGATAGGAGGAGATTTTAAAATTTAAAAACTTTGTTCCTCTATCACTTCTAATCCGGTTGACATTACAAGACTGCTAATTTTGAATGCGTTTTAAAAGTTTAATCAGCTGATCGGCAGTTTGATCCTTTGATTTCAAAAATATCACCCAAGTAAATTTTGAAAAATCATCGACCACAACAAGGGTGTATTTCATTCCCCCTAAGCTGGTTACGGGTATTGGACCAAAGAGATCCATATGCAGAAGGTCCATCTTACTAGAGGTTTTGGTACATCCTTTAGTTTTGAAAGTAGATTTGGTATGCTTAGCAAGCTGACATGCAGAGCAGATCTTGTCCTTTGAAAATTTTAATTTGGGCAGGCCATCAACTAGGTCAAGCATAGTTAGATTGGCAATAGTTTTGAAGTTCAAGTGATTCATCCGCTGATGTCATAACCAACTTTTAGAGGAACCAGCTACTAGAAAAGTTTGTTCTTTATATGGTTGATCTGACCAATCAACTTTGTATGTGTTACCAGATCGGTAGCCAACTAATACAGTCAGAACTTTCGGATTAAGAACCGTGCATGTGTGCTTCTGAAATTTGACAGAATAATTATTATCACACAACTAACTGATACTAATCAGGTTGTAGCACATATTTTCAACAAGAATAACATTGTTTATAGAGAAATACCATGAGTAAGCTTACCCTTACCCACAGTGTTACCATTTGAATTATCGCCAAAAGTAATTTTAGGTTCATTGCAGAATTTTATATCTGAGAGCAGCTTAGCATCTCCAGTCATGTGCCTTGCACATCCACTGTCCAGATACCAAGTTGATTGCTCCAGTCAGGTTTCCTGTTGTTCCTGCAGTTACACATCAAGAATATTTGGTACCCTTTGATTCAATTGGGTCCAGGTTTGATTGGACCTTTCGGGACCCACACTTGGATAATCTTAATCAATTTTCCAGTGTGTGCATAAAAGCATTTGTGCGGTCCGTGTGTGTTCTTTGTTCTATTTTGAACCTGAAATGTAGCATATGTGCCCTTTGATCTGGGTTTTCGATATGTGGCTTGTACTGCCTGTCCTTCATAGAAGATTGGAAGAACTGGATAGTCTTATCATTGAATTTGTTTTCCCCCGTATTAGTCCAACTCTTTTGTTAAACCAGCTTTCTCGAGGCTTCTCGGGAACAGTATATCCCAGCCCTTTCCCGAGGCTTCTCAGGAACAGTATATCCCAGCCCACAAAATCTTCCTTGTCGGATCAAGGGCTTAACTGCCTTCATAGTTTCACCAGATCGTGTCTCAGAAAACTGTTCTTGGCTAGATTTTTCAAAGTTCATTGTTTTAACTTTGCCTTCCTAGCCCTGGATTACTACTGGTTTCTGATATACTGTCGTCATTGCTATTGTAGCACAATCCGGTTTTGTCACCAGATGGCTTTGTAGCTCCTTGCAGTTTCTGTAGTGAAGCAGAAGACTTGGTCCAGGAGATTATTATATCAGCTAGCCGCTGATTCTCGTATAGTATCTCCTCTGACCTGCTTCTTAATTCATCATTCTCAGTTTCAAGCTTACTTAGAACAGCTTGCATATTACTTGAGCTGGTCTGCTCAGTGTTTATTGCACAGCTTTCTTTTTCAGCTTTAACTTCCTCAATTGACTGAGAAAGTTTTTTGTATTCGAATACCATTTCATTTAGTGCATTGACAAGATCTTCTCGTGTGAATTCAAGATTTGAAAAGTCAAATACCTCCTAAGTGTCATTTGCCATGAGACACTGTATTTCATCTTCGCTTTCACTTGATGAGGAGGTTCCAGAGCTTGATTCTTCTAAATCTGAATCGGCCCAAGCACTTTTGTTCTCTTCACCCACCATGGCTTTCTCTGTTTTCCCTTTCCTATAGGCCTTTTTCTCCCTCTATTCTTTATTGTCACTAGGATCTGGTCGTCTCTTGTCATCTATTCGTGGCTTCCTACAATCAATCATGAAATGACCGGGTCTGCCACAATTATAACATTTGTCATCAGAGGGAGTATTAAAATTTTTCTTGGGAGAATTAAGAGAAGGGTTGAGTATTCTTCTTTCGCATGAATTTTCCGAATTTTATTATGGCCATCTCGTCTTTGCTCATGTCTTATTCTGATCTGCTACTGGTGGAACATGTAATTTGTTCTGATGCTGTAGCAGTGAGAGCTCTAGTTGGTTGAGATGTAGAGGGCTCGGCTTCCGCTCTCGTTTCCAGTTCGAACTCGTTGGCCTTCAAGTTTGCAAACAAGTCATGCAGCTCCATCTTATTTAAATCTTTCGACTCTCGCATGGCCATAGTCTTTACATCCCACTCTTTGGGAAGTTCTCTCATCACCTTTAAGTCTAGCTCTCTGTTGCTGTACATCTTATTTAATCTGGTCAGCTCAATCACTAGAGAACTGAATCGTTCATCGAACTCTGCCATGGACTCCTCAGGCTTCATCTTGATAAGTTCAAATTTTTGTAGGGTCACAGTCAGCTTGTTTTCTCTTGTTTCCTCATTTCCTTCAAAAATCTGGATTAGCTTTTCCCAGATTTCTTTTGCAGTAGTGCATGTCTGGATTTTGCTAAACATGTTATTATCTAGAGTCTTGTATAATATGTCCTTGGAGACATTATCCAGATTTTTTTTCTTCTTGTCTTTAGAACTACACTCCTGTCTAGGTTTCTCAATCCATTGAGGTGCACCATCAGCTATAGCAATAGCAGTGTTTACTTTCAGTATTTGCATTGGTCCGTTGGCAATTACGAACCACATGTCGTCATCTTGTGCTGCTAGGTGCGTCTGCATTCGGATCTTCCAGACATTGAATTCCTCCTTAGAAAACATAGGAATTTTATTATGAGAAATAGACATGATTGAATATATGAATAAATTGTTCAGGCACTGAGAAACCTGCTCAGATAACACTTGTTAGGATCGAAAAGTAAACCTGGGAGTTCAAAGGGGGGGGGGGGGTTGAATGAACTCCCTTTGATAATTTTTTTGATTTGAAATCGTTTAAAAGATTTTATAGCTTAAGGCTAACTTCCAGCCGAGTTACCAGCTGGGAAGCTTCTCAGTAACTACTGTTGTCTCGTGTAATAAAATGATTTTTATGCGGAATGAACACGATTCAAGCAGCTGAACAATTTAATCAAAATGCATGAATGTAAAAGTAATTGAGATGAGAGATTTGTTTCTGGAAATTCGGAGCAATTTCTCCTACGTCTCCCCTTATTCCTCAATTGTAAGGTTCACACTAGAAGGCTTTGATTTATACAATACTTTGTAAAAACCCACTCTCGTGACCCGCAGCCAAGAGAACCCCTAGCAACCAACGACACACAGACCCGCGATCTGGTTCGTATTACAATACTCAGCTGGTTGTGCAATTCTAGCACTCAAACACATTCTGTCTATATTTTTCAACTCAAACTCAAATCTACAGAACGTATGAGGACGAGTTAGTGACACAAAAGAGATAAATAATTTGTGTGTGTGTCACTTGAGTAAGCTGATTCAAATGTGAGCTCAGCTTTTTCTTTTGAGAGCTAGTTTTTCAATGAGAGTGATCGGTGATTGATGAGTGCAAGATCTTCGTCGTGTATGATCCTCTGTTTCACAGCTTCTCTTCTCCTCTATATATACTCTTTGAATGCAACGATAATAAATGTTACTAGTAGACACATTGTATGCATCCAAATTGAAATTCTTGCGACGCCTTAAATTCTTGTACGATGAAGGTACAAATTCATTAAATGCATTGCCCTTTTTGTCAAGTCTGCGCCGTCTTCAGTCTGTGTCATATCCCTACGTATCTGGTTTTAGCTTGAATTAGTTCTAACGACTACAAATCATAGCAGAGATGTCAACTTGATTAGTTTCAGACTGTACGTAGCTTCAAACATTCGAGAAGTTTAGTTTGCTCCGTCGTTCTTAGCTCAGCTGGTTTTCCTTTGTCCTGTACCAGGCTGAGCTCGCACCTGTATCGTCTTATCATCCAGCTGGTTCAATATCCTGAGCTGTTTTCAGCAGTTTCCATTGGACCAGCTGGTCTATACTGAGTTATCAAACTTTAAGGTTCCGGGCTGGTTTGACTTTATCCAGAACATGCTGAGCTGGTCTTTCCTTTATCAGCTTTGTTTCGCTCCGATCTGGTTTCTTCGTTCAACGTGGTAAGTCTTGTCTAGATATTGTCACTTTGGTTTGAATAATTTCTTTTACGAATATTATATCTCATCTATTTTTCATCACCAAACTTTTAAAATTTGTCTTAACAGAGTGACTCTTAGCTTACACGGTAGACAACGTTTTCTGTTCAAAAAGTACATGGTTCAATTCCCCACAATGCGGGTTTTAAATTTCAATCCTTTTCTTTTTAACTCGTTTCAATCTCTATTATTTATCTCAATTGGGCCTTGTTCAAGCAATTGAACTTTTGTTTTTATCATACATTGACGTTAAGTATGAACTTATGCCATGAAACCAATGCTTAACTTTTATTTTTATCAGTCATTTTTGGTAATGTTAGATACCCTGAAAAAATTAATAGAAAATACTTTCAGGACTTCAAATTAAAAATTAAGCGTAAAATAACATGAAAACGAGAGTGAAAATAAGAAATTAGGATTTTTATTAATCTGAAATTTAATATAACTAACATTGACAAATCACCGTGGCCCTCATAAATTTGTAACCTTATTGATATATACACAATAAACTTTTTACTAGAATATATATTATTTTGAATCAAAAACTTTAAAAGGCAAATATACACACCATAATATTCACCATATGATTATTTTGGATCTACATATCATATCCTAATTTTGATGAACACAAACTTGTTATTATTTGTCTAATATATTTACTTAAGTGCTCAGATCTTGCTGGATACGGATCAGAACAGATTATAGTTGTCTACTGAAGATTATACAGTATAAACGAAGAGCCGAGCTCAGTTGAGAAGAAGAACCGATCAGTTCAGATCAGTTGAAGAGAAGAGCATATCAGTTGTAGAGAACAACTCATAATATAACAGAACAAAACATAGCCGAATAGAACAATTTGGATCATACCAGTGGATAGGTCAAATGAAATCAGGAAAGAATCAGCTCAGAGGAATAGTTCAGATAAGTTTAGATTTCAGATTATGTTCAGAACTGTTCAGAGCAATAGCAGAACAGAGCAGCTTAGATAAAATATCAGTTCAGATATTAGCTAATCAGATAAGCTCAGAGAATCAGAACAAATCAGTTTAGAATAGAGCTTATAGAACATAATAGAATCAGCTCATAACATAATAGAAGTCAGTACATATCAAATCAGAGGAAGAGCATAACAACTCATATCGGAAATAGATAAGAAGAGTGTAGTTCAGTGATCAGATCAAGTTATAGTTTCGCATCAGATCAAATCATATATAAGACCAGAGTTTAATTGATGAGAACAGATCAGAATGGACGAATCAGATCATCACATGCGATAAGTTCGGAGAGACAAAGAAGTTCGAACAAGCATTACTCAAGAGATTCAAACTGATTTTTCCAGTGTGACAAAACGTCATTTTGCTGTAGTCAAAGATAATAAATAGCATCAACTACTCCTGTATGAAAAAAGGATAATAAGCACACAATGTCAGAACTTTACAGATCGTTTCAACGGTAATAAACTCGTGTCAATGTTCATATAAGTACAAGTGCACCAGCAGATGTCGTGTAATGTCCTGAAGAACACGAAGAAGATGACAATGTGTGATAATATAATTGAAAGAATACATTGTAAGAGAATATTTTTCACACACATTCACTAACATATTCGAGAGATGAGCGAAACAGTTGACATGAGTAAATTCAAATCAAATCAATTATGTATTGACGCGAAGATATAAAACTTAGTGTCTGGAGTCTTAGCACAGAGACGTAAAACAAATGTAGAGTTGAGTCTAGGAGTCTCAATTTGGACAGTGAGTTAGTCCCAGCTGAGGTTGGTTTGTACAAGTTGTTGTATAAATCAAAGTTTTCTAGTAGAGTCTTCCAGTTTGAAAGAAGGGGAGACGTAGAAGCGGTGGCTTCGAACTTCCAGATACAAATCTGTTATCAGGGTACTTCTTTACTGCTTTACCGCATTCATGTTTCAAATCGATTTTTAAGTTTCAGTTTACAGGGAGTATGTCGGGTATGTTCCGCTTGATTTTTCAGACCAGCCTGATACGCTCTCGCTCAAAACCTTTCAAGAACATAGAGCAATTGCAGCTCCACAACTCAAAAAGTCGCGCTGCTATTTTGTGTTTGAGCAGTTCTCGGTTCAGTGTGTGTTTTAAAACCACGAGTTGTTTCACTTCAAAAGGTTGTTTTGTAAAACAATCCGCGATCCGATCCTAGAAAAGTTTTTTAACAAATTTTTTTTTCAACAAGTTGTTCTTGAAAAACATTTAAATTGAAAATTCATTGTTACAAAATTTAAAGCTTTTAAAGGTTTTCAAGTTTATATTATGAATATAGGTGAGTAATGATTTTTGAATTACAGTGAACATCTTCTGTTGAGCTAACACAAATCATTTGAGAATGGATCGGTGTGGACTGCCACTTTGTTTGCTTTGTATGTGCTAATTGGTGTCTGTAGAGAAAGTGAGAAAAACTCGTTGTGTGATCGTCATCTTTTGTAGTGGGCTTATATTTTTGAGATCACAATGAGATTTTTAATTCCTTGATCTACTTAAACTAATATAGTTGACATGATGTGAAAGTAGAGAAAAATGGAAAAGATTCTTTTAATGCAATTATAATTTATCCCTTAATCTCTGTTTTTACCTCATACATACACCTCGGGAACCGAGGTGCGATGTACTTACAACACTTAGCACAACATGACATGTCATTGGGACAAGAGGTCTGACATTGCTCATTGAGTAACGTCTCATCACAACCACTATGTCCTCTTATAAATTCTCAGGTATTTTTCACTTTAAAAATATTCACAAAATCTCTATAAACTCAGATATTCGCAATGAATATACATATCAGCTCTCTATACCCATTCTCTCGAGCTGACTTAACCATATGAGGCCTTTGTCAGGATAACTTCCGACGCCCTCTGACCACTGTTTGTGGGTGCAGGTCACTAAAATAAATATGCTAAACTTCACATAGACCTGCTCATCTCTCGATGACAGAGTTCCCCATCTGAGGTCTGAGGTCATCCGACAAACACTTCTCCATTCAATTTCCCAAGGTGTGTTCTCCTGAGGACCCGACCTGTGCTAGCAAGTGACCTATCGTAACATGTTCTTAATAACTCAATACCGGAAAGTCAGTACTCGAGGTAAGATATATTGACCTGGTGTGGCTCTTCGACTGAGAAAATTTGGATACATCAATTGGCATCGTTTATGGGAAACTAGGTAGAGTGAAGGAAATACAAGATGTCACCAAGAAGAAGCAGAACTAAGGAGGCCAGAGAGAATTGTATCACCGAGAATCTATATTAGGGACCAGAGAACCAGGGTCTAACGATCGCTCAAATTGTACAGTTAGTGGCCGTAACAGTGGAACATGTACTGGCTCGAAGGTCAGAAGACAATCCACCTCCCGACCCACAGTTGAGGAGACTAGAAAGATTTGGGAAGAAGTATCATGCTTAAGAGAGGAAAGGATGTGAGGACTGTAATTACCCAAAGTAATTAATAGCTTAATCAGTTCAGAATAGTAGTAACTAATCGAGATTATTCAGCTTAGGGAGTATCGGTTGAGATGGATCAACAGACGCAAGCTGATCTAAGGTGCCGTGCTAAGCTGATGGTGAAAACTGCTTCGGGTTCAGTTTAGGTCAGTACTGGTGCAAGCTGATGGAGTGGTCTATGCTGATCTTAGTAGTGTAAACTGATTAGCGTTTCATGGAAGACTGTTTCAATTCGGAGTGCACTAGATATATAGCATGAGAGTTTCAGCTTTGACAGTTGCACAACATCGCAAGCTGAGTTGACCCTCGAGAGCTGGGTTAACCATCGTGAGCTTGTTCAAGTAAATACATTGAGATCTCGATGCCTGAGCTGATCTAAAACCATTGTAAGATTATTAGAGCATCGCAAGCTGACCTGAGTGACGCGTACTGTGTTGGATACATTAAGCCGAGCTACGTCAGGCTTGCTGAGAAGAGTGTACGCGATCTGAGATGGTCGGCATGCACGATCTGAAGACTGTGAACTATTGTGGAGGTGTGCGACTTGAGGTGGTCGGTGTGTGCTGATCTGAGGGTGTAAGCTGAGCCACCGTAGCGCGTTGTAACACCTAGAAATTCCTGAATACGTAGAAATGAGTGCATGACTAGGGGAAAAATAATTTTAGATAATTACATTCCATTTTATGTGATTCATTTATGATTTTTATGTTGCATTGTATGCATGTCATGTTTTCGGCCTGTTTGAGTTACGGACGCGTGGACGAGACAAGGGACGATCGAGATGAAAATAATTTGAGATTTTTGAGTCCTTGGATTTTAAAAAATAAATTTATTATTTTTAAGCAGCAATTTCCAAAAATTAGGGTTTTTATGATTATTTTGGAGGGCAACCCGTTTTTCGCATATACGGGCTGTTTTAAGGGATTTTTATGTGTTTTAAAATTTGAGGAGACTTTAATTACGAAAAATTAGACATTCGTAAGGCCAAGTTAATATTGGCGAAGTGGCGGATCCGGATCCCGTTTACCGGGGACGCAACGGAAGTTTAACAATTGCCCCGGAAATCGTTCAATACATATAAATAAAATCATAAAACATACATAGGATGTTTTATTGAATGTCACCTTGCTGGCGTCTAGGCGCCTGGCTCCAACCAAACTCACAGGGAATCTGGCTCTTCAAGGTAGGCGGCGGTAGATCCTCCTTAATTAGGTCCACGACCGGAAGCACGAGTCCTTCGTCAGTCTGCACTAGAAGAGCTGACGAATTTTTGCCACGGACGGAATCTCCTCGAAAAGGTGATCGGAACAAGTCCGATCACGGCGGCGGTGACACGGCGGCGCGGCGGTGGAGGCTGCGGCCGAGAGGATTTTGAGAGGAGGGGGCGGCGCTCACTCTAGGTCTAGGGTTATGAGAGTGTAAGTTGTGTTGTGATATAGCCCTAGACCAAGTCTAGTATTTAAATCATACATGGGCTTGAACCGGCCCAATGGACTTGGGTCAGGCCCATGTCCATATGAACATTCGGTTCATTTAAATCACCGTGGTTTCATCATAATCCCGATCGTCGATCAGATCGGACCGATAAACACAGTTTCCAAAACTGAGTATTATGATGCGAAAACAATTTTTCAGACCACCTAGTCCAAAATTACAGTTTAGCCCCTCAACTTTGGGAAATCGCAATTTGACCCCTGTTGACTTTTAGGAAGTCGTACTCCCTAAAATCCTCCTCCTTTGCTCAACACATTGAGCTCAGTTTCCGTGCGGGAATCGTGAATCCAGTACTTGTGTGACCCTCAATGGTTCAGGGATACAGCTAGCCGTGGGTCCACAACCGTTGTGACTCCGAAATCACAATTTCGGACTGACCCATCGGATCATGGTAAAGCGCCTAGCAACATCACCCCATGATCCCCTAGGTATCACTGATAGTGCCTTCAAGAACCAGTTGGTCGTGGTTAGCGTACAGTACGGTCCTTTCAACACATATATAACGATCAGATCAACGACCATTGGTAAATCGAGAATCGCTAGAGATCCGATAACTATGCATACATCTTGGAGATTAAATAGTGACATCGCAGTGTTACTAGGTAAACCCATTCAGTACTCTGGACAGAGATTTATACACTATTATCTCCTCAGATAGCATAGGATATCCACGCATGAAATCGACTTTCAACACATATATAACGATCAGATCAACGACCATTGGTAAATCGAGAATCGCTAGAGATCCGATAACTATGCATACATCTTGGAGATTAAATAGTGACATCGCGAGTGTTACTAGGTAAACCCATTCAGTACTCTGGACAGAGATTTATACACTATTATCTCCTCAGATAGCATAGGATATCCACGCATGAAATCGAGCGGTGAATCCTCGACAAGGAAGCATCGACTCCTACATGCATCGGGACCTCATCCAATCCCGCCACCTAATGACCCCAAGTGAGTCGGTAAACGGGTCAAAGTGAGGCGCCTATCATGTAGAGTCTCAATGACGTTTCGAGTAGTGAGGACTAATCAGTACAACCAAGACCTCGGACTTATCCACTCGACAAATGGTAACCACTTAGAAAGTCCGAACGAGGGTAGTTCGATAGATCACCAGGTCACTATCCATCTGCATGCTCAGAACATCACAATGTTCCCTACCAATGAAACATGGTACTTCACATCACAGATGCTAGTCTCAAGCTCGGGCGGCCTTATCCTCATTTTGACGGCCCAATCGACTAGGAACGAGTTCAGAATACACAGTGACTATTAGATGTGTTTCATTATAGCCATCATATCCACTATCACATCTAACATACACTATGGTGCATTCTCGGTCTTTATCCAACACAATTGTTAACATTATTACATAATGAAAATAAAGAATGCCATAAAGAAATGCGTATTTCATAAATAAAGATCGTTATACACAAAAGTCAATAAAACTCACACGCCACAAGTTGGCTAGTTGGGCATCTACTCTAACAATCTTCCACTTGCCCTATTGCCAACAACTCATCAGACGCAGTCCCATTGTTTCGTGATGTTTTTCAAACAACGGTCCTGGCAAGGGCTTCGTAAGTGGATCAGCAATGTTGTCTGCAGAGGCGACTCTATCAACTGCTATGTCACCTCTAGCCACAATATCCCGGATTATGTGGTATTTCCTCAGTATATGTTTGGATCTTTGGTGAGACCTAGGCTCCTTTGCTTGCACAACGGCACCCGTGTTGTTGCAGTACATCGGGACTGGACCAACTCCATCAGGGATTACGCCCAACTCTTGGACGAAATTCCTTATCCAAACCGCCTCCTTAGCAGCAGCTGATGCTGCGATGCACTCAGCCTCAGTGGTTGAATCCGCGATGGTGTCTTTCTTGGAACTCTTTCAGGAGACAGCACCACCATTGAGCATGAATACAAATCCAGAGGTTGACTTCGAATCATCCACGTCACATTGGAAGCTAGAATCAGTGTAGCCTTCCAATTTCAGTTCACCACCCCCATAGACCATGAACATATTCTTAGTCCTTCGCAAGTACTTAAGAATATATTTCACAGCCTTCCAATGCATTTGGCCGGGGTTGGCCTGGTAGCGGCTCGTGACACTCAGAGCATATGCGACATCCGGTCTAGTTGAGATCATGCCATACATAATCCTACCTATTACCGAGGAATATGGCACACGTGTCATACTCTCTATCTCCTCATCAGTCTTCGGACACATAGACTTAGATAGAGTGACCCCGTGGCACATAGGTAGGTGTCCTCTCTTGGACTCTTCCATATAGAACCGCTTAAGTATGGTATCGATGTAGGTAGCTTGGGTGAGTCCGAGCATCCTTTTTGATCTATCCCGATAGATCTGTATTCCAAGAATATAGGATGCTTCACCCATGTCCTTCATCGAGAATCTACTAGACAACCATACTTTAGTTGATTGCAGCATTCCTACATCATTCCCAATGAGTAGAATGTCATCAACATAAAGTACAAGGAATGTCACAA
>KV011363.1:0-14412 GCA_001598015.1 Dorcoceras hygrometricum
CGAACCCGAACCAACCCGAAATGGCTCAACCCGAACCTGATTTTTTTCGGGTGGGTTCGGGTTGGGTTATCGGGTTGGGTCCAAATTTGACACCCCTAATTCTAGGTCTTTATTCAACGCAATTGTTAATCATCATACAATACAATGAAAGTAAAGAATGCCATAAGTAAATGCGAATATCATATATAAAGACTGTCATATACAAGAGTCTATAAACCCACATGCCACAGGTTGGCTAGTTGGGCATCTACTCTAACAGAAATGAACAGTAACTATCTGATGAATAAATGAACAGTAACTGTCTGTTGAAGAAATGAACAGTAAGTAACTGTCAACAGACTCTCTGTAAAGACACAAACAAAACTGTCAACAGATATCGCTTGGGGAAAACAACGATTGCTGTCAACAGATATGTCTCTGGGTAACGAAGTAACAGTGGTACATGAACTAATGCAACTGCTGACAACAGCTGATGATTAACAAAACAATAGCTGGTGAAGAAACTGATGACTAAATAATACAACAGCTGTTTATGAACTAAACAACAGCTGACAACAGCTGAACACATACGAAGGCAACAGCTGAATCATAAACAAATGCAACAGCTGAACATGAAATAGTGCGACTGCTGATCGCAACTACTGAACGCAAACAATCCGACAGCTTAAATCTATACTTAGAATATTTTCAACAAAGAAATATCAGTCGTGGTATAAGAACCAGAATTCAGACTTAACCAGGTGAATGACGATGGTTTTCCTTTGTCTGAAGAATTCAAATATCTGAAGAAATTTCTGGAAACTATCGAATAAGCTACTTGTAAGCTACTTCGATGGAATTTCTGAAGAAAACTCAAGAATCTACTGGATGAACATCACCAAACCATTTTCTAAAACATTTCTGGATCAAAATACAGTAAAACGCAACTTTCTTAAAAACAGAGCATGAAATTTTCTGAACTTTTGAAGAACAGCCGAAGCCATCTTCCTTTCTTTAAAATCTCATATAAACATGCAAACAGAATTGAATATAGGCTTTCACTGAGTGAGCAAGAAACAGAGTTTACTTGCCTGAATTCTTGAATACAACCGCAGTAGAAATCTAGCCAACCATTAAAACTCCGATCGTCTCCTTCGAAAAACTTTAAAAGTCTTTTGTTTGGTTTCTTGAGAGAGAGCACCACTTAAAAATAATTTGATTTGAAGATAATGATGCATGAAGAACCCATAATAAAATGAAGGCTGAACATTGCGTAAGACATGAAATCTGTACGTGCATATCATGAAATCTGGAATTTAGCTTTTAAAGAAAGAAAGCTAAATAACATACACGTGAAGTCTGAAACTTGATCTATTCATGGATTGAAATAAAAATAGCATTGTAATCCCTAAATCTCATAAATTACTAATTTTGGACTGTAAAAAAGATCTGGTCGTTACAATCTATCCCCCTTAAAAGAATTTCGTCCTCGAAATTTCTTACTTAAAGATATCTGGGTAGATTTTCTACATATCATATTCACTTTCCCACATAGTTTCTCTTTCAGTGTGATTTACCCACTGCATCTTAATCATAGGGATAGTTCTATTCCTTAACTTACGGTTTTCTCTTGAAAGAATCTTTACTAGAACTTCTTCATAAGTTAAGTCTAACGCTACTTAAATAGGTTCCTATTGCGCATCTAATTCAACTATAAGAGACGCATCGCTGAAATGAAATCAGATTGAACAAAGTGGAACAGTATTTGGAAACAAAACAGATCTTCACTGTTCACAACTATTGCAAACAGACGTGATTCTGAAACAGACGTAGTAAATGAAACGATGTCGCTGAAGTATAAAACAGATATGATGACGTAAGATTATCTGCTAACATGAATAAACAGACGTAAGAATATCTGTTATCAATCGTGACTTTGAATAACTGAAACGATGTCGTTTGCACAACAAACAGACATATGAACAGTGCAACTGCTGGTCAAAACGATGGAATGCAATTGCTGATGACTTACAAATGCAACAGCTGAAATGTAACTGCTGAATTTAAATATGAAATTCAATCACTGACATAGTAAACAAAATCTGAATAAGAACTTGGTGTTGCAACATCAAACGACAGCTACGCTATCAGCTGTTGTCTATCAAACCAGACTTGATACTGATTCGACTAACAACTACCGATTACATAGCGTCAAGTTCCGATATTACCATTTACCGGAAGATGAACAATCATAAACATACGGGAATCAAACTCGAACTCCTCACGACGAAGCACTGGGTCTGACGAAACTCTTGCCTCACAATTCCTGGAACTGATCTTTTAATCCTTTCATTTTTCTTAGGGACAATCTATATAGAGGCTTAAAATTGGAACAGCTTCTGGTACCAAATCAATAGTAAACTCCAACTCAAAGGGATCTAAACACAGTACTCTACTTCTATCTCTCCTAGGTTAACTATCAATTTCTTAACAAACCTATCTGATACAAAAAAAATAAGTTGTACCAGAATCTAACAATGCTATTGTAAACATATTGGCAATAAAATCTTACCCGTCGCTGCCAAGGTATCTGCTGGAGTTTCTTCAGCTGTCATTATATAAGCTCTACTAGTGATAAGTGGTCGCTTCTGGGAACAATCTCTAGACATGTGGCCTGGCTTTCCACAGGTATAACACACCTTCTGGCCAAAAAGACACTGGCCTGTATGGTTTTTCTTACAAATTGGACATGGAGGCCTAATCCCTGAATTAGGGACAGCATAGATAGGCTGAACAACTAATGGTCCTTTTTCTTGAGACTCCTACTGGTTATTATTCGGTTTCTTATTTTGCCTACGGTCCTTCTGTTGAAAAGCATGTCTTTTGAACTGTCTCTCTTCTTCAATTGTTTTCCAGTCTTGTTCTGCCCGTAGGGCCTTATTCACAGCTGATCTATAATCTACGAGTTCTGCCAATCTAACATCATGCCTAATTATCGGCTTCAACCCATCAACGAAATGTTGTAGCTTAATATCTGCATTTGTCCCAATCAAAGGAACGAAATAACAACCTCTCTCAAACTTACGGATATAACCCGCATAGACAACTCTCCCTGCTTAAGAGTTAAAAACTCACTCCGCAACTGTTTTCTTACATCCACGGTAAAGTATTGTTCATAGAACACTCTCTTAAACTCTTCCCAAGTAAGAATTTCCAAGTCTACTGTTAACTTGGCTCCTTCCCACCATATCATGGCATCTCCTCTCAGCATGTAAATCGCACACCGAGGCCTTTCTAGTTCGGTCAGTTGCAAATAGTCAAAAATCACCTCTATGGATTTGATCCAGCTTTCTGCTATAAGAGGATCAGTAGTGCCAGAAAGGTCTCTGTCTTCTAAACCTCTCCTGTGGATTTTCACGATTAACTATTCTTCCTGAGGTTTGACCATTCCCATTAGTGGTTTGGTCAACTAAGCGCTCTAACAGCTGAGCCATGGTATTGAGAACGGGGTTCATTCCGTCAGATTCGCTATCTCCTTCTGTAAAACTTCTTCTTCCTCTACCTCTTCCTGACATATCTGTAAGGGTAGCCCAAATCCACCATAATTATATATGAGATATTACTTTATGCTAGAACATGAATTAAAACTCACAAATTTAGAAGCGGCTGGAGAGATCTGCTCAGGCTGGAAGTGTGTTTATCTCAAGGACCATGCTCTGATACCAACTGTAACGACCCGAATTTTGTTAAAAGGAAATTTAGAAATTTGAGGTTCGAAATGAAAGACCCAAAAATTTCAATCTTAACAAACATAAAAGTCGTTACTAAAATTCTGGACTAAATTGCGAATAAACACAATTCATTGCTGCCGAAATGCGAAACAAACGAAACAATGACGTGAGCGGAAGTAATACCAAAATCTGATAAACACTTTTCATAACCAATGAAGAAAATCAGCTGCAAGGGTGTACAAAACACGGAACTAAATCCTCGGCTGACCGTAATAACATACGTGGAACTGATACAACAGCTGATAGAAATTTGAAATAAGTATAAATAGAAGTCTGAACGGATTTCTATTGTTCAACTGAACTAGGAATCTGTTATAATACAAAAACACTACAAGTGAAATTTCTGTACAACAAAACAAAGTCTGAAAAGAACAATGAAATCTGATGTCCACGATAAACACATACTTCCTTTCTGATCATATTCCTCCAGCTCTTTACTGCTCATTACCTGCACTCAATGAAAACTAGTGAGCCAAAGGCTCAGCAGGTAAAATCTGGAATAAAAAAATCATGCAATAGAAGCTGATACTGTAACTGGAATCTGAAATCTGAATACGCTTTAGAATAAACAAGCGCAATAGCATTTCTAAGAAATCTGGAAGTAACTGAAAGCATAAAACATATATGAGTTCCGAAAACATTTTCTTTAAACATACTCTAGAGCTGTGATTAAAATCACACTTGCGCTCTTCTTTCTATTTTCTGAAATTATGACAACACTTTAAACATTTTGGTCCAATTCGTTTGATCAAACTCCTGATATCAGTCTCTCAGCACTATGGCTCATGGTGAAGGGATATACAGATCCGTCGACCTATACACATGATCCTTCCTCTGTTGAAAGGGCACACGGTTCGTCAGCCGCGCACTCACCCTTCCTCTGGGGACCCTCTTTGTTGTCATAACTTAAAACATTTTCTAAAACATGTTCTGCTCTTTCTTTTCTTTTTTAAAATCTGTTTTCTTTCTCTCTTGTACGAATTACTGGTTTTTCATTTGTCTAATGATGTTCTGGAACTTCAAGGGATTTCTCTGTAAAACTTGCGAAGATGAAAACTGAATAAAAGCTCTCAAATCTAATCAATCGAATCAAATAATTCTTTCGAATTGAAGCGGAAATGAATAAGGAATCAAATTCTGGAATTTCGTTATCTGTTGAAGAAATGAACAGTAACTATCTGCTGAAGAAATGAACAGTAACTATCTGATGAAGAAATGAACAGTAACTATCTATTGAAGAAATGAACAGTAACTATCTGTTGAATAAATGAACAGTAAGTAACTGTCAACAGACTCTCTAGAAAGACACGAACAAAACTGTCAACAGATATCGCTTGGGGAAAACAACGATTGCTGTCAACAGATATGTCTCTGGGTAACGAAGTAACAGTGGTACATGAACTAATGCAACTGCTGACAACAGCTGATGATTAACAAAACAATAGCTGGTGAAGAAACTGATGACTAAATAATACAACAGCTAGTTATGAACTAAACAACACAACAGCTGAACACATACGAAGGCAACAGCTGAATCATAAACAAATGCAACAGCTGAACATGAAATAGTGCGACTGCTGATCGCAACTACTGAACGCAAACAATGCGACAGCTGAAATCTATACTTAGAATATTTTCAACAAAGAAATATCAGTCGTGGTATAAGAACCAGAATTCAGACTTAACCAGGTGAATGACGATGGTTTTCCTTTGTCTGAAGAATTCAAATATCTGAAGAAATTTCTGGAAATAATCGAATAAGCTACTTGTAAGCTAATTCGATGGAATTTCTGAAGAAAACTCAAGAATCTACTGGATGAACATCACCAAACCATTTTCTAAAACATTTCTAGATCAAAATACAGTAAAACGCAACTTTCATAAAAACAGAGCATGAACTTTTCTGAACTTTTGAAGAACAGCCGAAGCCATCTTCCTTTCTTTAAAATCTCATATAAACATGCAAACAGAACTGAATATATGCTTTCACTGAGTGAGCAAGAAACAGAGTTTACTTGCCTGAATTCTTGAACACAAATCACGGTAGAAATCCAGCAAATCACCAACACTCCGATCGCCTCCTTTGAAAAGCTTTAAAAGACTTTTGCTCGGTTTCTTAGAGAGAGAGCACCGCTTTGAACTAATTTGTTTTGAAGATAATGATGCATGAAGCAGCTTATCATCCTATTTATATGATTTAAAATGCCTAAGGAAAGAAACACGTTTTAATCAAGATGCTCAAATCTCCTAAACGCGTACTTTGTTTTAAACCAAATGATGCATATGGAAACCGAACGATTTTAGTTAAAACAAAAGATTCGATTGGCTTGCAGGGATTGACTAGACATCTACTGTAATTGCATTCCTGACATCTGAAATCTGAAACTCGACTAAATCAAGAGTTAAATAGAATAGCATTGTAATCCCTCAATCTCATAACTTTCTAATTTGTGGCCTCTAAATATCTGGGCATTACAGTAGCACTGGTCTTATGCCAAAATCTGAAAGTTCGTCCCGGACCTTGCAAAATTTCAGATTTGGTTTCCCAGCCGGATTATGAACCTGATGAGCTCAGATACCACAAAAATGTCACGCCCCGAGACTGAGACTCATGACATCGGCAATATTAGACAATTGTAAAATTATAAAACATTAAGCCTCATAGTATAGCTCAAACCAGTCTTTTACATAATCAACAATAAATCGTCTTTACAACCGAAAATCAGAGAAATTAATAACAGAAATGCGGAAGCGAACTAAATTACATTAATAGATACTGCGTCTTCACCAGCCCCAAAAACATTTCTTGTTCGGCTTCTTCAACCTGTTCCTCGCTTTTATATGGGTGGGAGAAGTAGAGGGGGTGAGTGTTTGGAAAACACTCAGTAGTAGGGGAATTTCCGTCCAGTATACAAAGATTTAATTTCAAACAGGAGTCATATACATACAGTAATCATTTTAGAAAATCATATATTACAGGAAAAATGTAAACACCGAATTCTTATGAGGTTCATGGCTAAACTGATATCAGTCCCCTATATGTTACTCCTCTAAGGGGTGAGGCCAGTAATCAGTAATCAGGTTAAGGAATGCTCAGAATATATATTCCTACCACTTATTCATTCAATTTCGGTGCCACAGAAATCAAAATTTTTACTTCATACAAGTAACATGTGGTGGTTTTAAGGCATAGTCTGAAAGTTAAAATAGAAGGCCCACTTACCGTAGTCTTTAGCGAAATTGCTTCGGTTGTTGTTGGCTACTCTTCGAAATCCCTTGCCTTTTACTTCAGAATTCGGTTGCTATAGTGTGTTTGCTGCTTATGATTCGTGTCTCTCCTGCTTTGGTTGTTGTGTTATTTATAGGCAAACCTTGTAACGGTTGCCATGATTGCGGATTAAATTAATCGGTTACGACTTGTAACGACTGCCATGATTGCGAGTTAAATTCGTCGGTTACGACTTGTAACGGCTGCCATGATTGCGAATTAAATTCGTCGGTTACGACTTGTGCAATTCTTGGGTATTACAGTTTTGGCTCTTTGAAAGCTTTGTAATTTTGTAAGTTCGTTGTAGGATTGTAACAGTGAGTAGCCAAGAGTGTTTTCGAACTGATCTGTGCTTCAATACCATTTGGATACAACGATAATAAATGTTTCCAGTAAACACGTCGAATGCATCCAAAGTGAGATGACTGTGGCGTCCTAAATGCTTGTACTATTCTCGTACACCTCCATTAAATGTTTTTCCTCTTTTAGCATACTCTGCGCCGTATCTCGCTGAAAACATATCTCTGTATATATGGGATTAGCTCAAAGTAGTTCCAACGACTACAATTCGATACAGAGAGGTCAAACACTTCTCATCAATATGTACGAATGCTTCAAAGCGTTCTGAAATCCATTTTGTTAAGTTGTCTTTGCTCAGCTGGTTTTCCCGATCTGGTCTGTTCGTTGAAATGCTTTTGTAATCTGGTTTTGAGTTGTTCTATTTTCTAAGCTGATCTGCTTATCTAAACCATTCCAGATATTTATCTTTGTTCACAACTGATTTCTTCTATGGAAATACAAGTCTTACTTCCTGATTGCATTCATCTCTTCTAAAAGAATCTGACTTGCTATCTGTGGAACATCCCGCTCTGAGCTGTTTTCAACTGATCGAATACAAACTGTGTTTTACTCTGTTCTGTCTTGATAAAACTGCTCTTGTAAACTGATCTGAACTCAAACTGCTCTTCTATCAACTAATAACTTAACTAGATACCTGATCTGTTTATCCGAGCTGATTTATCTTTAACCAGCTTAACAGAACTGCCTGAGTTGATTTGTCCTTAATCAGCTTTGCTTTAGTCTCTAAGTATATGAGCTTGTTTGACCTTAACCATCTTAGCTCTGTCCATCTTATCTCCTATCTGCTTTCTATAATCAACGCAGTATACTTTGTCTTGATCTGGTCGATCCATTTCTGAGCTGATTAATCTCTTTTATTTGTCTTCACCAAAACTTATAAATTTACTCCAACAGGTTTGTTAAGACAATGCTTAAAATTTTTAGAAATAATGTTATTTAAAAAATTATTTTTATTCGAATTTATGATGTTCCCTCACCAACCCCACCAACCACCAATTCCCCCTTAACCAGACAGGATAGACGGAATTAGACAGTGTCCAATCTTCTCCTACAGATTATTGCTTTTGCTGTTATGAGTTCTTTTATTCTTTAGTTCTCCAACATTTGTAATTTTTTCCCCGAAGAAAAACGAAGGAAATATTGAAAGAAAAGATAAAAAAAGAGTGGGTAGTAGTACTAGAGTTGTTTTATCATGTTGAGTCGTGTGTTTAGGTGGTTGATAAAGTTGGGTCGAGTCATAGAGTTTGGGTCGAGTTCCATACACGAGTCGCAGCATTTGTTGGTAAAGTGTCAAATATAGTTCGAGTTCCATATTTAGCCGGGTCGAGCCGCAACATTTGTTGGCCGAGGGTAAAATTTGGGTCGAGTTCCATATGTGTCTGGGTCGAGCCTCGACATTGGTTGGGTCGAGTGTCAAACTTGTGTCGAGTTCGCTAAGTCATGGGTCGAGTTTGATAATTTGTGGGTCGAGCTCGATAATTTGTGGGTCAAGTTTGATACTTTTTGGGTCGAGTTCGATAATTTGTGGGTCGAGATCGATTATCTTGGGTTGATTTTTATTCTTGTTAAGATTTTGATGCTATTTTTTGCTGAATACTGTCATCTAACATATTTTATAATTTTTATAGGTTATTCCAACAATAATTATTTTTTAGTATGACGGTGAATAGAAAAATAACAATGGTGATATACTGGTATTTAAATGATGTTCATAGTCTGGTGGTAAGTAGGAAACGATTCCTGTTGTTGATAGTAAATTTTTTCTGTTGAATATATACAAACTGAGATGTATAAGATTATGAGTTGTCATAGAACAATTGAGAATAAGTTATGTACCGGATATGAGACATTGTCATATGAATTTATTGTATATTGAGAATGATAATGATTGAAAGCTTATTTATTTTTTGGATGTCCGAAATACAGGCCTATGCTCCATGTTGAAGTTGAACCCAGTAATATTTCTAAAGTTGGGATGGACAGAACACCTGATTGTTGGAAGTGCTGGTGGAACTTTGGATCATGGAACTATGGGTGGTGGAAATATGACGGATAACTATGATGAACATTTTTCCCGAAATATTGTCTCTACCGAAGATGTTTCTCTGTTTGAATATGTAAATAATGTTTGTTCATTTCAGAATAATGTGACCGAACAAGAAAATTATGTGGATGACGTTGGTGTTGGTGTCGTGCTCTGGGATGATGTGGAGCACATTGTTGCACAACCAGATGAGTTTAATGTTGGGCCTAGTGGTGATACATTTTTGTTCACCGACGGTTCTAACTTGTACGTAGGTCATGAGTTCACAAGCAAGGCTGTCGTGCAAAAAGAGTTACATAAATTTCTTTGAACTCCTCTTTTGAATTCAAAAGTGTCAAGTCATCTCCAAGTATATATGTTGTTCGGTGCATTAATACAGGTTGTATACGGAGAATATAGACTTCAAGAAAGTTCATCTCCAAGTATATATGTTGTTTGGTCCACACTTTTTTGATTCCTACCTACTACAACAAACACACATGTGATTTGACAGAAAGACGTACGGGACACAGAAAAGCAAGTTCATCTTTTGTTTGTGACATGTTGGTGGAGAACTTTGAAGGACAACAAGTTACTTCCCAATCGAAATCTATTATGACCATGATGCACAACGGAGGAGTTTGCATGACCTATTACAAAGCTTGGAAACGTAAACAACTTGCTTATGATATCTTCATAGGTGATCCGGAACAATGTTTTGCTATTCTACTTTCTTATCTGAGTATGGTGGAAAAAATGAATCCAGGTAGTATAACTGATTTAGTACTTGATGAGGATAGTAGATTCAAATATATGTTATTAGCTTTTGGTGCCTGTGTAAAGGGCTATTGATGCATGAGAAATGTAGTCACCATTGACGGTACATGGTTGAAAGGAAAGTACCCTGACACTTTACTGGTGGCATCGGCTCAAGAGGGAGATTTTCACTAGTATCTATTGGCTTGGGGCATTGTGGATGTTGAATCTACTGCGTCATGGAGTTGGTTTCTGATGAAGCCACTGGAAGTAGTACATGATGAGGAGGAGTTGATGATAATCTCTAATAGAAAATCAGGGGATCATTTCTTCCGTTTCCAGAGTGTGCTATGATTCTCATCATGGTCATTGCATATGGCACTTGTTGCAAAAATATGAAAACTACATTGCGGTGGCATCGGCTCAAGAGGGAGATTTTCACTAGTATCTATTGGCTTGGGGCATTGTGGATGTTGAATCTACTGCGTCATGGAGTTGGTTTCTGATGAAGCCACTGGAAGTAGTACATGATGAGGAGGAGTTGATGATAATCTCTAATAGAAATCAGGGGATCATTTCTTCCGTTTCCAGAGTGTGCTATGATTCTCATCATGGTCATTGCATATGGCACTTGTTGCAAAATATGAAACTACATTGCAAGAAGAAGGGTTGTACGAAAATGTTTATGCACTTGGCCAAGATCTATAAGCAGAGTGACTTTGATATCGAGGACGAACGTTTTAAGAACAGATATCCTGAGGCCGGAGAGTTTTTGGACGATTGTGGCTCTTTAGATCGATAGACTCGAGCCTTCAGTCCAAGATCTCGCTATAATATCATGACAACGAATTGGGTGGAGTCAATAAATGCAAGATAGTGATGAAGAACGCTCCCAATCGTTGCATTGTTAGAAACCTTGTAAAAATTAACCACATTTTTGGTTTGCGAGGTATCCCAATGTATCTATTGTGTCGAACACAAATTTCACCCATGTAGTTGAGTCCATCTTGCGTGATTGATTTAATGGTGCTCGAGGGTATCAAGTTTTTGAATTGAGCCGTTTCGATTAAGAAGTCTGGAACAGTGCACATACATCCATCATGGACCTAAAATCCAAGAGATGAACATACAGAGAATTTTATATTGACAGGATTCTATGTCCACATACAATCGCAGCGAGTTACCTGTCCAATGATGATTTTATTTGTTGTGCTCTGAATATTATTCTGTTCTGTTGTGGTCATTAGCATGTGCTGATCAAATTTATCCTGTTCCAGATCAGAATGAGTGGACACATCACGACATTTTAGTTCTACCACATGTTGTAAAGAGAAGATGAAAAAAAACAAAATAGACTTCATTCCATTGGTGAATTTAGTACAAAATGAAGTGAGGATGTTTCTCTATTTAATTTAACTGTGAATTCTTGATTGTTGTAATTATTGTGTTGATAATTTTGTAATTATAATTCGTGTTAATCAAGAGTGATTTGATTCTAGGTGGAGTTGTGGGTCAAGAGTGGGTCGAGGGTGCATGGAGTATGGGTCGAGAGTTGAATGTGGGTCGAGTGTAAGATTGGGTGTGGGTCGAGCCTGGAGTGTAAGTAGGATGTGGGTCGAGTGTGCATGGAGTGTTTGTGGGTCGAGTGTTTGGGGTTTGGGGTTTAGGGTTTATGGTTGGGGTTGAGCCTGGGTCGAGTAGGGTTCGAGTTGGGTCGAGTATCCATCTTGAATCTGTTTGACTTGGGGTTTTGTAATTTTCACTCATATTATGACAAAGTATGTATATAAATATGAAAGTTATGACATATATGTGACAAACAACATATAAACATATTCGACATATCATATGTTGTCATAAGTTTTATAAGTGTATATTATGACATAACATATATATGACTGATATTTAAGTGATAATACATAGACATAAGTATATATGTTGTTATAAGTTTTATAAACGTAAATATGAGTTGTAATATACGTGCTGATTATCATAAGTGTAGTGTAAATTAAGTGAATTAAATGATTAAATATTAGAATACTATTAATAAATTGAATAAGTGAAGATCATTCCATATAAACTATTAATCAGAATTAGACAACTCCACGCACTCGACTCAGTTTATACGACACAACACAATTTCGACCCGATTTCATGCCACACCCCGATTTCATGCCACACAATACAATCTCGACCCAGTTTCACTCCACACAACACAATCTCGACCTAATTTCATGACATAAAACAATATCGACCTAGTTTCATGCCACACAACACAATCTCGACCTAGTTTCATCACACAAGACAATCGCGACCCAATTTCATGCCACAGAACACAATGGCGACCCAGTTTAATGCCATACAACACAATCTCGACCCAGTTTTATACAAAACAATAGAAACACCACAAAACAATAGCACTTTTTCATTATAAGACAAAACAAACTCATTATAAAAACAATCTCAATCCAACATCCATGTTTGAGACCACAAACTAAAAGTATAAAATTTCCTAACAACTGCAATCAATGCATCGTTCAGAGTACACACATTCCGCCCCTTTTTGGGACCCCCTTGCGAGCCTTCGGTGATTGAGAATACCTTCATTAATAACTAACTCTAAAACATCTATTAATAGAGGAAGGATTGAGTGACTTCTCCTCGGGTGAGCACACTCACCACTACTGCAAAGCATTCACACATTACGAACAAATATTAAACTACAAGTATAGATAAAAAGAAGTTAAATAATTTATACCTAAGAGATTGCTTGGGGAGCTTAGTTTGCCGAACAATGTTCCACCGATGTAACCGCATCAGTCTAAACACCCATTGCCATCAAAATATGTGGTACCTAGGGGCCTGATGAGGTCCAGAAGTCATTTGCCATCTGAATCCACACCGGGTCTAAATCCAAAACAGTCAGTCTTTGCTTTTGGAACAATCTTCATAAGAACCTAGTGGCTACTGAAGCAACAACAAAATAAAGATGCCTTATCCAGGGTGTTGTTGGCCAGTCAGATAACTCCCCACTCGTCCACATCAGCAAACCCTCTACATTGGTATGACCACCTTCGTTGAATGCAGGTGAAACCAGTTGGTAGAAGCTAAAATCCATCAGCGCAATGTCTGCACGAAAAATGTAGGGGTATGCCTTCTGCATCTCAAGGAGGCCTCACAAGCCTTCATCGATATGTTAAAATATGTTCAATGGAAAATTTTTTAAATTTATGCTAATACAAAAGGAATAGACCATAAATGTTACCAAAACAACACTTATATCAGCGTAAAGCCAATGCTCCGCAGTGGTCATCTCAAGGAAACAACCCCTCCGGTATGCTGTGATGAATCAACATTTTTTTCACCAGCACCCAAATGTTCAATCTCTAGCTCTATTCTTGTCCACAAATCTCCATCCTCTGCTCCAGAGTAGGAGCAACAAATGTAGCGAGGTCTTGGTCAAGTCTCGTTGATCCCTCGGGCTGGTCCTCCTCAACTTGAGCTCCTTCACTACCCAACATCAATCACATCAGTATACGTTTTATAAGACGTATGAGGTCAAATGTTAATAGATAATGACAAACATAACTTACCAGATTCAGGTGTTGACTCTGTTGCTCCAGTATCCTTCCCCCCGCGCCAGAGACAACGGAACCAACGTACCACCTTCCGCCACCCTACCACCTCTGGCGACCCCGCCCATGTCACCTCAAGCACCGGAGGAAGCATGGCCAAAGCCAACTCTGCCACATATAATAAATTGTGAATTAAACTCAAATTAAATATGAACACAAACATAACTAACCAAATCCATCAGGCGACTCCGTCGATGGAATCTCCTCTGTCCTTGCTGCCATCTCTAGCGACGCGGTCATCCCTGCCACAAAACATAGTTAAATTTTTACATAATATTACAATTACAATATTAGTTAAACATTCAAGAT
Source organism: Dorcoceras hygrometricum (assembly GCA_001598015.1). Lineage (NCBI taxonomy): Eukaryota > Viridiplantae > Streptophyta > Magnoliopsida > Lamiales > Gesneriaceae > Dorcoceras > Dorcoceras hygrometricum. The sequence goes on from KV011363.1 coordinate 14,122, forward strand.
CGCAAATAAAAACTTACCACCAGTGGTAATGACTGGTTGCCATGCTCTCCTATCGTCAACAATCTTATTCAAGCTCAACATGTCTGACTGGAGACTCCTCAGTATATTCATGATATTGGCTTGCTCCTTCTATATCATGGTTAGTTGAACCTCTATTCTAGTAATGCATTCTTCAAGCCTCTGAAGATGGGATGGGCTGGCATGAGTTGGACTGGGAGGAGTGGGACTGAACAGAGGTGGACAGCGCCGATGTGGACTGATGGTAAGTGGACTGAGGGGCAACTGTGCATC
>KV011364.1:0-10441 GCA_001598015.1 Dorcoceras hygrometricum
CGCCACAAGTTGGCTAGTTGGGCATCTACTCTAACAAAAACGTTGTCTTTATTACTAACTCAAACGACGTAGTTTCACTACCCGTTAAGGAAACACGCTGGCGCGCTCAAGATGGCTTGCGACACCAGATTTGACCACCAAATCTGATCAGCCTTCAAATCTGATCGCTACACTGCCCAAACTTTCCAGATTTGTTCTCAGCACCAAAACTGATCCAATTACGCTAACTAAGTCTACCAACTCAAAGCTGGTCTGCCCATATTTGCTCACGTCAAATCTGGTCCACGTTACATCCGATTAATTAACTCAATTAATCGACCAACTTTCGGGTCTAACATGAGCTGTTCGAATTCTTCATACATATCTGAGTTGTTTCTGCTACAATTTGTGCTGCTCCGGTTAGTTTAGCTCTGAGCTGCTTCGGCACTGTTCTGATTATGTCTGTGCTGTTCCAGCTTGGACTAGCTCTGCTTTTTCAGCTTGTTTAGCTCTGAGCTGCTTCAACACTGTTCTGATTATGTCCACGTTGTTCCAGCTTGGACTAGCTCTGCTGTTTCAGCTTGTTCAGCTCTGAGCTGTTCTGAGCTGCTCTAACTCGAAGCTCCATATACGCTAAACGGATATGCACTTCGTAACTGAGCTGATACTCCCTGAGCAGATACGCTCTAAGCTGATCTAAGCTCCTAAGCTGATCATCTTATTCACTGTTCATCTTCTTCGCTGAACTGTGCTCTGTTCATACATCGTACTTCTTCTGCTCGCAACTGATCTGCTATAGTTCGCTTCTTCAGCTTGCAGCCGATCTGAACCAGCTCGCTTCCGATCTGAACCAACTTAGTATTGCGCACTTGATTAAATTGTTAGAAACATAAGAATAAGTTTTGTGTTCATTAAAATCCAGATTTGATCTGTTACATAAATCCAACAATATCACATTTCATATTGGTGCATGTGTCTCCCTCTAAAAACGAGAGTTTACATAATTTCTGGTTATTGAATTTTATTGTGTTATTATCTCAAAAGGAAGCTTTGTAACGTAGGAGAATATTTTCATATTTCAAAGACACCAAGAGTGCGACAAAATCTTTTTAAAAAAATCATGTGCAACATGAGCCTCAACTTATCTATTTCTGAAATTTTTAGAATTTTCCATTTCATTTGAATACATATACCAACAATTGCAAAAGTACAATATCTATTATTTAAGATCTTTAAAATTATTTTCGAGAAGTATAAGCTAACAGATTAAATTTGTCTTCTGATCAATTTATGGCTGAAATGCTTAAAATTTAATTTGTCTTCTGATCAATTTATGGCTGAAATGCTTAAAATTTAAACAAATTAAACAGTTACACGATGTTAAATTTGTAGCCGTAAATATCTCAATTATATTAGTAAAGTTAGCTAAAACTTTTTATTGACAAATTGTGTTGAAATAAATTTATGAGTTTTGGTGAAGACAAGAAAAGAGATTAATCAGCTCAAAGATGGATCGACCAGTTCAAGATGAAGCTTACTGCGTTTATTATGGAAATCAGATCAAAGCTATGCTGGTATACAATAGCTAAGATGGTTAAGGACAAACCAGCTCAGGGTATTTAGTTAAGCTGGTTAAGGTTAAACCAGTTCATGCAATTTAACCAAGCTGGTTAAGGACAAATCAGCTCGGAAGAACAGATCAAGTATCTATTCAGTTTAGTTGATAGAAGAGCAGATTGATTTCAGATCAGTTTACAAGAGCAGATTTTATCTGAACAGAACAGAGTAGAACAGTTTGTATTCGATCAGTTGAGAACAGCTCAAAACAGAACTGGTTCAGCGATAGCGTTAGTGAAGAACAAGCCAGATTCTTTTAGAAGAGATGGATGCAATTAGGAAGGATGTGTTTCAATAGAAGAAGACAGTTGTAAACTAAGATTAATATCTGGAACAACTTAGAAGCAGATTAGAGCAGAACAGTTTGAACAAGATTAGAGAAGTTATACGTAGAACCAGATCGGGAAACCAACTGAGTAAGGATAACTTATCAAAATGGATTTCAGAGTACTTAAGGTTTCGGACAGATTGAGGTGAAGTGTTTGACTTCTCTGTATCGCTTTGTAGTCGTTGGAACCACTTTGAGCTAATCTCGGATATACAGAGATATGTTTTCAGCGAGATACGGCGCAGAGTATGCTAAAAAGGGAAAAGCATTTAATGAAGATGTACGTATACAATACAAGCATTTAAGACTCCACAGTTATCTCACTTTGGATACATACGATATGTCTACTGGTAACATTTATTATCGTTGTAATTAAACGGTATAAATTGAAGAGCAGATCAGTTGTGAAGAGGTTACGAATCTACGATTGACACACTCTCGCAAACAACAACGAACTTACAAGCTTTCTAGAGTAAAAACAGAGTTCATACTCTAAACTAGTTCAGAGCTAGTGACACACATACGCAGATTGTTCTATCAATTCTTCACATATATTTTCATATCACACGCTGTAGTGTCGAGTTTACACTATATAATCATAACAGAGCGTTGAGTGCTATATTAGCAAATCATCTTAGAGCCTTATTGTGTACTGTGGAACAGATTGCGGGCTGTGTCTAGTTCTATTGTAAGAGTAGGAGTTCTTGCAGCTGCTGGCTGTCGGATCGGGTTGTTACAAGAGTTGTATCAATCAAATCTCTAGTGAAAATCCTTCCGATTGAGGAAGAAGGGAAGACATAGGAGATTATACTCCGAACTTTCATAAACAAATTCTCGCACCCTTTTACTTACTGCATTTACACATTTCATAACTATTATTGGGTTCCAGATTACTGAGAACCCTTCAAGCTGGTAACTCGGTTTAGAAGTTAGTTTCGAGCTATAAAATATTTTGAAAACAGGATTTCATTAAAATTAGCAGAGAAGCTCATTCACCCCATCCGAACTCTCGAGCTGCTTTTTCGATTCTAACAACTTGTTTAATGTAAGCTTGCTTCTTGAAAGCCTGTATGTGAAATTGTACTGCACAATTAAATCTTAATAAAAATTTGAAAATGGCGTTTCATATACACACGCATTGTGTTTCATTTTTTTTGCATTTTAGTTCATACATAAAAAGTTAAAACATTTTTAGAGATAGTTTGCTAAAAACAAGTGAGAAGTTAAAATAAACATATATAAACAGGATATTTAATAATTTTTAGCTCAATTATTTTATATAACCAAACGAAATAACCGTTTGCCAAATTTAGCCCCATTTTTTTAAGCTAGATTCAAGTTTTGAAGATTAAACACTTTTTAAATAAAATAAAAACTTACTTATTTTTTCGCAATGTAGCCCCATTTTTTATGATCAATCAATGGACTAAGTACAATTAAAAGAAAACAGTAACAGCCTAAACTTGAGTGTTATTTAAATTTAGTCAACAAATATTATATCTTATTCTTTCGATTGAAGTTCTCCTTATAAAATTTTAGATGTATTATTGAAATATGTCTGCCTTGTTTTGAATCCTAACCTAATTGAAAAAAATGTGACCATATGTTATGTTTTTTATGCGACAGGCTCCATCACCTGCCTAAAATATATGCGTTAACTAATTCATATGTGGTGTAATGAGATTCGTTCATGATTGAATTTATTAATATTAAAATATATACCTGTATTCCGGTCTTAGAATATATAAATGTAGATATTATTGAATTTTTAATCTAAAAACTTTAGATGAAGTAAATTACAGGCCAGGCATAAGGTGTAATTTTGTTGGTATAATTTTTTAAATAATTATTTGAATTTTTTATTTATTATATTCTGTTTTTATTGTAAAAACAATCAATTTACTCGACATTTTAGTAGTTAGAAACGACATAAGTGAACCAATATTTCGTTACTGTATATGAACCAATAGTCTTCTCCCATACAATTATCAGTGTAGGAATTTGGTTCCTATAGTTTATAAGACCATCTCCAACCCAGCACCAAAATGGTGTTTTACACTATTTTGGTGCTGAAAAATGAAGTAACCCTCTGCACCATTTCACCAAATATGGTGCAGCACCAAATATTTTGCACCAAATTTGATGCAACCCCAAATATTTTGCACCAAATTTGGTGCAGCTTTTTGCACTACGTCAAATCTCTATCTTTTCTTTTCTATTTTTATACTATACTAAATAATTATTGAAAAAAATAGATTTATATGAAATAATTATAAAAACTCAAAATTAATAAATAATTCAATTACAATTTTTTATTGAATATACAGAAATTAATATTTAAATGAATTTAATGTTTCTATTGATTAAACATATTTAATTAATTAACAGAATTATAAATCAATTAGATCAAACTTCTCCAAAATCACATTGTTCAGTTAAATTTTATATATTGAAGTTATTGATTTATTTTAATATTTAATTACTTTTCTTAATTTATACCAAATTATTGTAATTTATTATTAAAATAATAATTAAAATATTAATAATAATTATATTGTTACACTATTAAGAAACATTAATATATAGGATATTCCTGGAATATTCTCTAATTAATACACTATTTTAGTGTAACACTAACTTCAAAATAGTGTAATTTGTACACCAAATATATTCATCTCCAACCTATCAACTCTAAATTCAACACTAAACAGAATATTCCTGGAATATTCTCTAATATTTTGTTTACTACAACTAATATTCATTCCAAAACATAAATGTTAACATATTAATACTAAAAGGGATATTCCCGAAATATTTTCTGTTGTATTGAATTGTGATATTTTATAATCTATTTTTGATAATCATGTTTAATTTTATGTATTGTCTTTTATTCGAATCAATTTTAGTACTTGTCAGTTGTATTATTTTTAAATTAATAGTTTGAAAATTTATAAACTTACACATTTCAAATCAAATAAAATCAAAAAAATCAAAACTAAAAAATAAAATAAAATAATAAACAATGAAAAAAAACAAAAAAAGAAAACGAAAAGAAAAGAAAAGGAAAAAAAATTAAAAAATCTAACGCTATTGCTACAGTGTTGCACCAAATTTGGCGCAACACTGTAGATCTCCTCCAACATAGCGTTGGATTTACTGCTACGTTGGAGAAGAAAAAAGGACGCAATTTTGATGCTGCACGCTAGTTTAGCGCTCGATTGGAGAAGCCCTAACTCGTGGTTATTAAGCTGCACAGCGGCCAAGCTGTATATTTCGATTGTTCTCAATCGACAATTATTGCAAATACTCTCCCTCCAATTTACCGCACTCCTGCAATATATGAAATCGGACATGTTGATAGGTCCTACAATATCAATTATAGAATACAATGTTTGTTTTTATAAAAACTATGGTCAATGCAAGTTTAATATTTGTGACTAAAAAACACGTAGCATCCAAATATTAAGGTTAGTCATTTGCTCTCTCGACAGCACAATTATTGTGCCCGCCAAACAAAATAATTTCTTAAATGTTATATTTCTATTATGAATATTCAAGAATTGACATAGAATCACCGTAAAATGTGTTTTCTATATTATATAATACTATTTCTCCCGTGTGATGTGATGCACAGACTTCTTATATATAATATTATTAAAAGTTAAACAGTTAAAAAATTTAGTTGTCTCACTAACACTATATATACATAATAAATTGATAACAAGTATTATATTTAATGTGCAAATATATTCTTATTGAAAATTAAGAAAAACTTTCTTAAACAATATCTGTTTATGAATTTTCTTAGTTACCATCTTTGTTGTATATCAAAGTTGAATAGATCTCTTGGAAGACAATCTAAATAATAATATATTTATGATATGTTTCAACTCAGTCTATATATATATATATGTGGTGAATAGTAATAATTTTTTCTCATGAATAAGGTCAAATAAAGGATTCGTCTTACAAAATTAACCAATGAAACAGTTTCACACAAGTTTTTCGGATTAAAATTTAGGATTCGTTAAACGAAAAAAAATGAAGAAAAGTTTTGAAATATTGGGTTTGAAAACTGACATAATATTGATTTTGATGGCACAAAATTTTTTTCGATATTTCTGACATATTTACGTAAGTGTGCAGTACTTGGGGTAAAACATTATATCGGTGCGCACACAAGTTGAAAATATGGCATTTGCATCTAATAATCAATAATGCTAAAGTGTTTAGACATTTTAAGATCATACAAATTAATCAAATGTTCTCAATTCAATGATAAATGAAGCTTACTAGTTTATAAAAAGTTATTAGTACATGGTTATGATAGTAATATATTGAGAAAATGATATGAGAAGTTTTTGAATAAGTTATTATATTATTGCACTTTATTTGTTAAATATTTGAAAACTTTACTTGTTAAATATTTGAAATAATTAATATAATTAAATGAGGTGTTTAGTCATTTTCAGATAGTATAAATTAATCAAATCTTCACAATTTTATGATAAATGAAGCAGTTATAATATATATAAAAAATTAGTTCTGTTTAAAGTAACAAGGAGTTAGCACAGTGGTAGATATCCTGGTATCTCAAGTTAGTTTCCCTGGGTTCGATTCTGCAAAGCAACAAAATTATTATTTTTCAAAAGTAGCGACCCGCCCGGCCGGTTCCAGGTCAAACTCGACGGGTCCACGGGTTACCAAATTGGTAAACCGGCACCGGCCCGTCCTCCCACGGTTCCGGGCCGGTTTCGGGTCAAAACCCATTGACTTCAGTCCGGTTCCGGGTCGGGTCACGGGCTAACCCGGCCCCGTGGCCAGGTCTACCTCAATGGAATGAGGTCTACAAATATTCAATATAAATTTCTACCTCAATGGAATGAGGTTTATAGAATATTAATTATGATCCACTGTTGGATCTATGTAAGAATTCAGATATTAATTTTGATAAATACAAAATCTATTATTATGTTTCTAACGATTCAATCAAGTGCGCAGGTCTAAACTGAAGCACATCAGACGCGAGCTGAACAAGCGCGCTGTACTAGATAAGCTACGATCTGAAGAAGCGAGCTGAAACAGATCAGACGCGAGCTGAAAGCGACGAACTGAGTGCATTTGAGAAAATGTCCAAGCTGATCCAGTAGGAGACACCCATGGTCCAGCAGACACATCCAAGCTGATCCACTTAGAGCGAAGATCAGCACAGAAGAAACCAGTTCAGAGCAGATATCAGCTCAGGAGAGAAGCGTTCAGATCAGAGATCAAGTGTAGCATCAGAGTTCAGCTTACAGTTCAACGGATCAAATAAGATGAATCAGTTCAGAGTGAACAACTTAGAGAATCATATCAGAACAGATGAACAGTATTCAGCTCAGAGATTAGCTTAGAGCAGTTCAGAACAGAACATATCAGAATCAGTTCAGATTAGATTAGAAGTGCAGTGAGAATCAGATAAGCTTAGAACAGTTCAGATCTGAACAGTTTAGAATCAGCTCAGATCAGATTAGAAGCGCCGTGAGATCAGATAAGCTTAGAGAAGCAATTCAGATCAGATTAGCTCAGCTTAGTACAGATCAGATCGAGAGATCAGCTCAATTAAGTAGCTTATGTCAGGCCTCGTGCTCACAACAGAGTAAAACCCAAACACACGCGGAAGCTTATCAAAAAGTGGGTAAAATTTTCGCTTTTAGGCCTGACGGTTTAAAACATATAATTTAAAATACGACGATACTTAAAATAAGTTCCCAGCTTACTAAACCAATCAAAACAAGTATAGCATCAATACAAGTAAACATGTATCAGACTCCACAAGGAAATACAACAACGAAGCACAGGGCATCTCCCCGGCTACCAGACTGATACATACATATATGCTATACGCTACTGGGACACTCAACCACCTCCTGGGGCTCCGCCAGCTGGGTTAAAGCCACGATCAGCTGTAAAACCTGGGTTTCCTGAAAACAACATAAACAAGGAAACAAACCAAGCCCCAGAGGGACATGGGGTCAAACCCCAGTACGGAGAGCAACTATAAATCAGCAATAAACAGCAAGAATAAAAATGCAGATGCTATGCATGATATGAGGGACAACATCCAAAGGCTACAACAAAAGAGAGGAAGCCAAAGAACGAAATGCATAGCTCAAAGGAAATCTGCAACAGTCTGTGGCCACGGTGAGTGCAAGAGTGTGGGAGCTACCCACTCGCCCCTACTCGCCCACCAATACCAGATGCATCAAAACACAACCTGCCAAGAGCTGGAAAGAATGCAAAATGCGTGTATGCACATGCTGGAAATAACAAGCATATAATCATATGCACAACAACAATACCAACAGCATGTATACAACACATAAATCATGGCCAATGCTACAAACAGCAGCCTCACAAGGCAAACAATACACGGCCTCCAACACTTAGCCATCTCATAATCATTCAAGCCATTCATGCGCTGGAATTTACAAGCTCAACCCGTACCTTAATTTCCACAAGAAACAAAGCAAGTCACGGCCTGCACAAATCTGCCAAAATACACGAAGCACAGATTTCAGGGAAACATAACAACTCTCACAGCCAATTCACAATTCCCACGGCCAACAATTCAATTGCACAACCAGCCTTCAACCCTACCCAAAACAACTCACAGGAAGCTTAAAACAAGGCCTAGAACAAGATTCCAACAACTAAATTCGAAAGCTACCTGTAACGACGCAACGCGCGAACACACAGTAGCTTCGAGCTTTCAATCCAGCCAACTATAGTTTCCAAAATGGGTACGAGATGAAAGATCTTCTCAAGAGGATTCCAACGCTACCTCAATCGAGAAAAACGGTGGCCGAAAACGACGGAAAAGGCCGGAGAAGTTCACGGTGAACAGTGCCAAGGGTTCGAAGAACAGAGGTCGAATGTCGGGAAATATTCTAAGTATGGGAACTGATATCACAATTCGAAGATCAAGTCTTCCTTATATAATTCCCACAACTGCTGAATTCTGTTATCAAAATCCACCGACAAAAACAGTCGACGCATCAATCTCGCAAACCAGCAGGTACCAACGAACCAGCAGGTACAAGGAACCAACTGCTGATTCCCAAACAACGCTAAAACAAATCACAAAGCAAACCAACGGCTGGTTCTCAAAACGGCGTCGCGCCAACTTACTCAAACGACGTCGCATATGATGCTATACCAGCAGCTGGTCATCCAGTCGCAAGAACAAAACAATGCAACGCTTCTCTCTTCTGGTACCAGTCGCAACCTCAAAACGCAGCGTTGCAACTAACTCAAACGACGTCGCTCCACTGACGTCATCAAATCTGATAGCAGCACTCGCTAAATACCAGCAGCAAGCTACAGTGGTATACAAATCTCTCGCAGCTGGACAACCAGTCGCCATATCCAAACGATGACGTTTCCTTCTCTTGCTACAGGAATTTTGACCTGCGTTGACATCTGCTTCTGCTGAACAACCAGCAGACACACACACGCGATCCCACCAGCTGGTACCAGACGCAACATCCAAAAGACGTCGCGCCAACTAAACTAAATGCAGTCGTTTTGCCCTCAACGCAAATACACTAATGCAACGGCTGGATACAACACGCTACCAGCTCTCACTAAACACAAATAAATCCAGCTTTCACTAAAACGACGGCGTTCTGGGATCTCACGCCAAAACACGCTACGACTGGTTTTCGCCACCGACCAGCTGCTAGCTCGCAAAACCAGCTTTTACCCAAAAAAAATACCAAAATCACGAAAACTTCCAGAATTGTTCTAAACATCTCAACGCAAATACACTAATGCAACGGCTGGATACAACACGCTACCAGCTCTCACTAAACACAAATAAATCCAGCTTTCACTAAAACGACGGCGTTCTGGGATCTCACGCCAAAACACGCTACGACTGGTTTTCGCCACCGACCAGCTGCTAGCTCGCAAAACCAGCTTTTACCCAAAAAAAATACCAAAATCACGAAAACTTCCAGAATTGTTCTAAACACAATCCAGCTTTCACTAAAACGACGGCGTTCTGGGATCTCACGCCAAAACACGCTACGACTGGTTTTCGCCACGCCACACCTGCTAGCTCATGAAACCAGCTTTTACCCAAAATCTCAAAAATACGAAATCTTCCAGAATTGTTCTAAGTGAGGAATTTGACCTCAAAACACAACTTAAACATTCAAGCAGAGATCTCAAGCCACCAAGAATCTGTAAACCCCGATACATCCAACAAATGATCTCTTATACAAATTCAGGTCTCACATTTCTCCCCCACTAAAAAGGATTTCGTCCTCGAAATCACAACAACCCTGGAGAACAACACAACAGCAAGCTACAAACAGAACTCGCCCAACACAAGGCCAAGAGTTCAAGATAAATGAGCAAACAAATAACAACTAGGGAAGGAAATACAACCAAAGGCTACAAACTACTGGAAATTTAGCTCAACAGCTACTCAAACAGATGCGTCCACTCGCGCTGCATCTTTTCTTCCAATTC